>JAJOZX010000758.1:1190000-1203380 GCA_023014485.1 Bathynomus jamesi | reverse complement strand
TATTTTGCATATTGATATAGCATCATTTTCAAGTATAGTGTGCACTCTAATTCTACACTCTGACGAAGGTGGTTGGATTTTTCATTTATTGGTGCTTGTTTTTCATATTTGTTCGTTTTTTTTATTCTTACGGCGAAAATGCCTTACGGCGAAAATGCCTTACGGCGAATTGCTTTGCGGCGAAAATGTTTTCGGCGAAAAATCCTACGGCGAATTTTCCTACGGCGAAAATGTTTACGGCGAAAATACCTAGAACCGTGACGCTTAACCATGCGAACCGACGAATCGTTAACTTTGAGTCATTGAAGGATCTTGTGTGCTTGAAAGATGAGGGCGACCAGCCACCCCAACTGACTGTGGGGACCCGGAACTGAAGGCGACGAGCCACCTCAACTGACTTTGGGGACCCGAAGAGGAGGGCGACCAGCCACCGCAACTGACTGTGGGGACCCACAATTTTAGGGCGCAGAAACTGGGGTGTGTGAAGGAGCTTAGGGGCGCGAAGTTATGCCGTAACACGCATAGGAAACTTTACCAGGTGCCTGGTACCTATGATACCGTACTCTTTGGATACCTTAACCCTTGATTGTATTTATATGTGTGTGTGTGTGCTGTTAACGATATATTTAATTATTGCGTGTATTTGCTCCAAATAAGGTTTCATTTTCTCCCTTGCCTGTGTGTGTGTGTGTGTGTGTGTGTGTGTGTGTGCATTCCTAAGCTCCGCCAACTGTAAGATCGGCCACGTGACTCCTCCTGCCACTACCTGAGCATATCTCTATCCCTGCGTGCTCAGTTGACCTCTGCAAACCCTTGATCTCAGACGTGGATTTTATCGCGTAGACGAAAAATAGTGATGGCTACTTTTCATATTGGGTGTTCGACGTTTATCAACTGGTATTCGGTAAAATCGGAGATGTAGTGGATACTGAAAGAGGAACCACTGAAAGACTGCCTATCCCCCCTTCCTATGAGACTTTTAAGGATACATTGAATTGCGCGATGGAACAAGATGTTCAATTACTTTATGGATATTCTGGCGAGAGTATTGCCGAATTTCACAGCACAAACGATGTGATGGACTACGTTGTAGAACTCAACTGTATAAAAGCGTACATATACCGTGAGGTGAAAGAAACAACGCGTGCAGAAGAGAAGCAGTGAGTATGGATAATGTGTCTTGTTGATGATGGTATGACAGGTGGTATTATATCATGCTGCATCACACCGAGTACGCGTACCCTGCGGCGAAGAAAGTAACCCTTGTCATCATGGACTCGCTAAAGTACTTTTACCACTACATTCATATATATCACGACGAGGTTCGCAGTGAGATTGTGGCTAAAGGCCTGTGTGAGTTTTTGATAGAATTTAGAGACGAGTATCGATTGTTAAACACAAAGGAAAATACTGTAACATGTTCTCTGAAACAGTGCACCGGTTTGTGAATAAAATGTTTAGTTCGTGAAATTCCCCCTAAGTAAAAATGTCTGGTACGTGTTTCGGGAGTGGAAGCGATAAAACAGTAAGGCCGATATTACCACATGTATCGGAAAATTTCTCAAAACACCTACCCAAAATAGGTGCACACACATTTCTACATTACTGTACAGTCTTTACAGCCACACCTACACTTTTCCTCCTAAGTATATATATTGTAATGTATATGGTGGTAAATTTTGACTTGGTCCGCAATCGATATGGACCGTAACTTATTTTTCGTTGGCAAGGTACCTCTATTGATGGATACCGTAATGAAATTGATTGGATTCTTTGGATCTGATATATTTGCATGTCGGTTATAAATAGATATAGAGTGTAACATATTTGTGGATAGTAGTCTATTATGACTTGATCCTCTGGATCCGAGATTCTATCTTTAGTTTTAAATCGATAATTTAATTAGTTTTAAATCGATGTTTTTAATTGATAATTATTTAGTTTTGCAAAAATTGGTAGTTGCGAATGTACAGGCACTTGTTCCATAAATTTCTTATTTTCTTGTGGTTCCGAACACACGTAAAATTGTAGGTCCCCTCCGCCACCACGGAGGACATACACAATACACAATTACGAACACAGTTAGGTAGACCAGCCATGAGTGGATCCTAGGGTCTTTGTTGGTCTGAAACATTATAACATTATTATGAGATACAAGTATTCACGTCGGAACAGCGCCATACACGTTTCTTCAGCTTATGGTGTTACTCGAACCGATCTGCCCACCATGGCTCATAGTCGTCTCAGAGCTTGAACCGACTGGACGTGCACTCCTCGAATACAATGTAACTTCCTTTGAGAAGCATTCTCAATGCCTCTTACGATGTGTCCGTGACGAAGTCATTGCGCCTGTTCAGGCGTGAAACTGGTACCATTAACTATGTACTTGAAACGATTTGCAGGCAAGGAAGCAAACGTAATGTTATTGATTTAAGTGTTGAGGAGATGAATAAAGTCTTCGTGATACTTGAAAAGTGGGGTGAGGGCTGTTATAAAATACTGCAGGTGTAGGTACAAGAAGAGAACAGATTAGTGATGCCCCTCATATGCTGTTGTTTGTACGTTATGTATAAATAACGACCAGCCATGCATTGATATTCGACTGATGTGGAAGAATGCATCTGATAATAACGTTCTTGTCCCTACACGAAACCGACTCATCCTCGACAGAATGTTCGAAATCGTCGGATTCCGCAAGCTGAAGCCTATATTAGACGCTCGTGTTACGGATATGATTTATTTTGACGCGGTTCTTGAATACGCATACACCGCTCTGCTCGAAGGATTTCGAATGTAGGAATGAACAAGGCGAGAATGGTCTATAGCTGGATGCTTATTTAAAAGGTTTAGACCCTTCCAAATATCATGAACTATGGTACAAAGGACTTGAGCGGTACAGGGCAGAGCTCGCATACACTGTTTATGCTGAACAGGTGTATCTCTATATAATGAGCAGCTGTCGTTACGACTTGGAAGATTATTTCAATTGCCGCTATGAGGGGTGAAGAAGAGTTCACGATTGCAAAGCTCGGAACGGTAAGAAAAAACCTTCGATTGGAAAGGAGTGTTTATAAACTTGTATTTAATAATGACGTGATGGCTAACGATGCCCTCTTTGTGCGTCCTTTTGAGTGTATTCTAGCTGTGTTTAAAGATAACTTATCAACCGAATGTAAAGTGGGCACAAAAATAGTATTGAGCGATATGAAGGCCATTTACATCGAGTATAGGCGCCTGTACACCTTGAGCGGTGAACTAATGTTAGGTCGTATTTACCGCGTAGTTCAGAGCAATAATGTTGTGACTGTAGACTATGGTGGATCGATTTTACATTTTTTCGATTTCCATATTCTAATAGAGACAAAAACTTGCGCATGCATGAGAAAATAGCCTCTGCAAACTCTTAGCTTAATAGGTAATCATCTTCTGCCCCCGGCAGAGCGATGAAAATCATATTTTAGTAGTCCAAAACGTATTTTTCTTATAATTTTTAAAATATTTCAATATGCATCAAAATTATTCCTAATAACTATAAAGTCGATGAAAAAGACCTCATATGATCGTTTTTACAAGCGCGTTGTCCTACGTTAATATCTTTTGCCCCCGGCAACAACGTCAAATGTTGAAAAAATAGGTAATTTATATACATATTTTCAGATCGGCTCTTTGTCTTAAATAATGCATCTATATATTTCCCATAGTATTTATATCGTTGCTTAGGCATGAAATAACACACACGCAAAATTTGATGACTCTAGAGTAATATCTTCTGTCCCCGAGAAAAGTCTAAATGTGGATTATAATTACGTTAATGCGATGTTATAAGTACGATAAGTACTAAGTACAGCTCCTCGCTTGCTAATTTTATAAAATTAGCAACCCAGAACTCACCACGAGGAGGTGGCTGTACGTCGAGTTCCACCCTATCCAGCCCCAACCACCCTTCCTTTGGCTGCATGTCGATTTACATACGGTAATCTTTCTTAGAATCAAATCGTGGAATTTTTGTTCGGGAGTGAAGACGGGAGCGGATGAATCCGTCCTCTCTTCTATTCCACTTACACTGGCAGAGGCTTCGGTTACTAATTTGATGGGTCTCTCGACCGCTTGAGTATGACAAGGGAATAGTGGGATCAGTCCATCGGCATGTAGCAGCTACATGCCGATGAGCAACACATAAGAGAATTGGGATGGAGAAGAATATTAAAAGCACGATCAAAACAATCACCAGCGGGGGAAATTCGAGCCTTCGCCATGCCTGAGCTGCTCTACGATAGTCAAAACTATTACGAAATGATCAACTGGCAACGGCTGAGGTGACCGAACCCCCCGTTACAAAAACAATACCTGATACCCGAATAAAAGAGTTTGTTGAGACGGGAGACCAGCCTGATGGACTGATCCCACTATTCCCTTGTCATACTCAAGCGGTCGAGAGACTCATCAAATTAGTAACCGAAGCCTCTGCCAGTGTAAGTGGAATAGAAGAGAGGGACGGATTCATCCGCTCCCGTCTTCACTCCCGAACAAAAATTCCACGATTTGATTCTAAGAAAGATTACCGTATGTAAATCGACATGCAGCCAAAGGAAGGGTGGTTGGGGCTGGATAGGGTGGAACTCGACGTACAGCCACCTCCTCGTGGTGAGTTCTGGTTTGCTAATTTTATAAAATTAGCAAGCGAGGAGCTGTACTTAGTACTTATCGTACGTATAACATCGCATTAACGTAATTATAATCCACATTTAGACTTTTCTCGGGGACAGAAGATATTACTCTAGAGTCATAAAATTTTGCGTGTGTGTTATTTCATGCCTAAGCAACGATATAAATGCTATGGGAAATATATAAATGCATTATTTAAGACAAAGAGCCGATCTGAAAATATGTATATAAATTACCTATTTTTTCAACATTTGACGTTGTTGCCGGGGGCAAAAGATATTAACGTAGGACAACGCGCTTGGAAAAACGATCATATGAAGTCTTTTTCATCGACTTTATAGTTATTAGGAATAATTTTGATGCATATTGAAATATTTTAAAAATTATAAGAAAAATACGTTTCTGGCTACTAAAATATGATTTTCATCGCTCTGCCGGGGCAGAAGATGATTACCTATTAAGCTAAGATTTTGTAGAGGATATTTTCTCATGCATACGCAAGTTTTTGTCTCTATTAGAATATGGAAATCGAAAAAAATGTAAAATCGATCCACCCTACTGTAGACTCGATTACGTGCGAGTTTAGTGTTTTGCGCAGTAGAACAAAGTATTTTGATGTATATTTATTTTCAATATATTTAATTATTAAATATAATTGTGTCTGTATATATATATATATATATATATATATATATATATATATATATATATATATATATATATATATATAAATATACCTAGTATATATATATATATATATATATAGTTCCCCTCCGTCTATGGCCCTGGGGTGGTTCGGATTGACGGGGGTTCTGGTTTAGGAGGCAAGCAACGGATAGGTGCCTTGAAGTGGTTTTTCTTCTATGTTACTCTCCGAGTTCTTCTATAGTGGCTCGGAGGACTCTGGTAGATTTGCAATCTAAATGCTGAAGGTTCCGGATTCTTCTTATAGCGTATCCGGAAAGTTTTCTAAGTTTTTCTGAAGAGAGCAAGGCTCGAAGGGGACAATAAAAAGTTTCTTCACTGTAATTTACTGCTAAAAATACAGGTAGTGCTCAGCCTCTGAATTAGCTTCTGAATGACAATGGATGAATTTGAATGGGTTTATATACCCAAAAACTGCTAACATTATTATTATTAAATGCTAAGAAGGCTGTATTATTTTTGCACAATATTTGAAAATAAGTAAATTTTTTAGCTGTGGTAAGGCTTGAACGAGTAAACAAAATATTTGAAGACGAAACCATATTTTTATCTTAAACCGCGACTTTTCAGATCTGATGTTATCATGATCTGCCAAGTTAACTAAAAGTGGAAATCGGACTATGCATCTTTACACTAAAATATGCATATGAGTGAAATTTTAAGGTTTAAGATGTACAATTTTAATGCTTAGGCAAGACATGATCTCATTGTTTATAACGAAAGAGAGTGTATACAAAATGTGAACATTGCAAAGCTTAACAGGATTCCTTATTAAGCGAAATCTAAAAAATGATTATGAGATTTTAAAAAACAACAGGTCACCAATTATTTAGCAAAGTAGAAAGTGAATCAAATATTTTATCCAAACTCGCGTTGGGCGATTTTGGTCCTTATGTAAAAATGAATACACACACGTACATACATATGAGTATAGGCATTATATAAAGTTAAATATATAAGATTATACATGAACCATATAACACATGAATTTTTAAAATGGATACTTTTTCTTACAATGGATACAGAGACTATATAAATGAATACAAGAATTACATGAAGGATAAGATAATATAGGAATATGGGAATTATTTATGGTTCATTTTTACAGGGCTCTTCCCTCTAGAATGATATTAATATAATAACGTAACATCCTAACTAAGGCTAACTAGATGATAACTATTGGTTTTATAATACAGATTTATATATACAACATAAGTCGGGTGGTTTAAGTCTAGTTCACGTGGTCTGGGTACGCACTCTTGGTCGTGCATAAATAGTTTCATGTTCCGTGTCACTGGGTTTTCTTTGTTCCCAGAATGATCTTTTCATCACAAATACACCGAGGATAATAGCACACACAATAATGATACTAACGGCAGATGTTGAGAAAATGGTTACCGGTTGTAGTATTTGTAAGAGGTTGTTTTGGTTATCATCCGAAATTTTAAACCGGCTCAATTGATCATTCCATTCAGGGGCATGCAGTTCGGGTAGGATGGTTACAGGTTTTATGGAGAGATTTAAGATCTCTATGACGGGTTTAAATTTAATTTGCGACGGAAATGGGTATGAGTTATTAAGGGTAACCTTATACGGGTTGTATATTTGGAGGGCTTTTGAACGCAAGGAGCAACCAATTGGTAGCCGAATAATCATAGGGATTGTAATGAGGGAATAATTTGATGGACACTCGAGGGTAGCGGCAGTCCTGTTCGCGAAGGAAACCCAGATGTCTGGTCCAATTCGTAGTTGGATGGTTTTAGGGGAATGAAATTTTTTAAATGAACATACGGGGGCATGCCGGTCACGAATTAAATCGACAAAGCAAGACCTAGTAGTGGGAAGAATAACTGGTTTGAGTGGAGGGCAGATGAGTTGTTTATTTGGTTGCGGGAATCGGCAATGCCGGACGTCGCTATCTGACATCATAGAATAAGCTGATAGATCTTTGGTGAGGAAAAGGTAAGGTGGTACGGTGGGTAAATACAATCGATAGACATTAGAGTTATTTTGGTAGGGTGTTGGGAAAGGGTGAAATCTATATACGTCATAAGTGAGGAAATCGAAAAATGGTATAATTATGAGGTATGTGTAGGGGCGTGGTCCATGTACAGTCCAGGTGTATTCTAGAAATTGAGGGTAATTAGTGTGGTTGAGTGGGAATATGGGTGATAATTTTAATTGTGACTGGGCGGTGTGAATCAAGGACTGGAGTATTTCCCATGGTATTAGGGTGGAAAGAGTGATTTTTCCATGGGCTAGCTGGGTTGCACGCAAAACCTTGGAATGAATCGTAGTTATTCGTTGTAAGTATTTATCGATTAGGGTTACTTGTATGTTCATTATTTCTATTAATTCTAGATATCGTTTGTGTTCTTTGTATTGAGCTAACATGGATTCAAGGTATGTGAATCTGTCCGAAAGGGAGTGAAGGAAGCGATTGTTTTCGTGTAATGACCTAATAGTTTGTTCTAACATGTGTCCATTATATTGTCGATTCCGAGCGAAGAGATTCAATTTAAGTTCAACTCTTTTAATATCTTCTTCGGTTGCTAATCCGAATAAACCTTTGAACAGTTTCCCTCCTATATCTATCAGTCCCCTTTTACTTCTTTGGTTAAAGTTTTCGGAATTTTTGGTTTCAGTTTGTATCCATGGTAAGGCTAATATTTCTGATAGGGCGCGTGCTGTAGTTTGAATATTTTCGAGGGTATTTTCTAACAGAACGCGACTATCTGATCTTTTCCTTGGAAAGAATTTTGGACTTTACTTTCAAACGTTTCTAATTGGGTTTGTATCTGAAGGAGATTGATTTTAATTCTAGCAGGGGGTTGCAAATTTATATAAAGGTCTGCATGCCCTTTCAAAAATTTACCTTCTGCAAGTTTTTCTATAACAACTCCGGTAGAAATTTTAATGCTAGGTCTACAAGAGTAAATAATTTGGAAAATTATAAGGGGGACAATTTTATTCATTTCTACGCCTTAAGTTATACGGAGCTGGGGGTAGTTGTGTGGATACTTGTGTGGATACTTGTGTTGGTGGGCGAAGGGGTCGGCCTCGTTTTGGTGGTAATGGGGGTCGACCGTTGAGCTCGGATTCTGAGCGGGTTCGTTTCTTATGTGAAGGTTCTAGTTCACGTGGGTGATGCATTTGCGGGCGGTATGTCGGGTCCGTGCGTCGATCATCAATCGGCGAGGGTGGTGACAGAGGAGATGGTGGAGTGGAGGAGATGGTGGGGAGTGGTGGAGTTCCACTGAGTGATTCTCTCGAAGGGGTTTCTCCAGGGTCTGGGTCCGATGGGACGCTTGGCTCTGGGGCCTCCTCTTGTTCAGAGATTGCCTCGAGTAATGGTGGTATTACGAGGTACCAATCTTCGTCCCGCGGTGACTACTTCAGTTTTTTGATCCCTGCCCGATTTGTTAATATCTTGACCTTTTGAAGGATAGGCGGCTCGAACGCCTGGCAGCTGTTTTTTGGGAAGGTGTTGCTCGGAAGCTATCTTCAAATTGTCAGCGTGAATGATCTTTAGTTTGGAATGATCCCGGAGGTCGAGGATTTCATAACGATTTTTTCCGAGGTCTTTCATAATCCTATATGGGCCATCCCATTTCGGGTATAATTTGCGATGAGCCCCTGGCGGTTTCACGCTCTTCAGATAACATCGCATACCAACGATTATAGTCCGTTGACGGGGATGACGCCTATGTTGTTCTTGCTCCATCTGTTGGTTTCGTTGGTCGAGGGCATAGCGGATTATGTCAAAAATCTTGAAAGATCGTTCAGCTAGTTGCTGATTTGCTTCTGCCATTTCGGAAGATGTTAGGACTGCCGGGTCGGTTTGGTCGGGCAAATCAAAAGGTAGACGCTTGTCGTAGTGATATAGAACGAAATGAGGGGTGTCCCCGATGGACACATTATAGCCATTGTTGATGGCTGTTTGTACCATGGGAAGGGAATCATCCCATGTACGGGAGGATGCATCGACAACGTGGCGCAGGGCTTCCAAGATCTTTCGATTGTGCTTTCCACTAAGCCGTTTGCCTGCGGGTGGTATGCCACAATGTGTGTATTTTTAATTCTACACATGTTACAAAGTGACTCGAACAGTTTGGAAGTGAAACTACGGGCGTTATCCGAGATTAGGATGGAAGGAGTGGTATGGTTTTGGATGACGCGTTCCACTAGGGCTCTTGCCACAGTTTCCGAGGTCTGATCTGGAATGGCGGCTACTTCGCTGTAACGCGAGAAGTGGTCCGTAAACACAATGATGTACTGATTTCCCTTTGATGTTTTGGGAAATGGTCCCAGTATATCCATTCCAGTTCTTTGCCAGGGCCTCTGGCATACTGGATATTTATGCATTGGAGCGGTGGATGGTACGTTGCCCTTATGCTTTAAACACGACGGACATTCGGCGATGTATTCATGTACCGTTCTGTTCATCTCGGGAAAATGGTATCGCTCCAAAAGACTTTTGATGGTGCGATCCGGCCCCATGTGTCCATAAAAAGGTGAGTCGTGACAAAGTCCAATGGCTATATCAACGAGATCCTTTGGTATCTCCACGAGGTCGTTTCCATCTTCGTTCCTGAAATGTACGAGCCCATCTTTGAGGTTGTACTGTTCTTTTACCTTCGATGGTTCCTTTTGTTCCAGGCGCGCCCGAAGGTTTGGGTGTGTTGGTCCTGTTGTTGGGAGTATTGCAGACACTCGTAGTCGAACACAGGAAGAAGTCCTATTTTATTCACTCGGGTCGGGCTTGAGTCTCGACAATCCGTCTGGAATAACTTGCAGTTTTCCCGGTTTGTATACGATTTTCGCTGCAAAATCCTGAATCAACAGAGCCCATCTACTCAATCGTCCTTCAAGTAGCTTGTCCTTGAAGAGGTACGTGAGTGGCTTATGATCAGTCTTGATGGTTACATCGTAGCCATAGACGATATTTCGGAATTTTTTCAAAGCCCAATATACCGCTAGGGCCTCTCGGTCCGTAGTGGAATAATTCCGTTGAGGTGCAGAGAGAAGTTGACTGGCATAAGCAATGGGTAATTCCACACCGTCTACGTCCTGTAACAGGACGGCTCCTAGTCCATAGGAGGAAGCATCTGTGGCTATGATGAAGGGTCTTGTGTAATCAGGATATTGTAAAATGGGATGACAGGTTAGTTTATTAATTAAAGTTTCAAAGGCATGTTGGTGATCGGATTCCCAGTTAAATTTCGAATTTTTCTGGAACAAATTAGTAATGGGTTTAGCAATATTCGAAAATTGGGGGATAAAGTTCCGATAGAATCCGACAAAACCAATAAATGCACGGGCGTCGTCGATGGTCTTGGGTACAGGGTACCTTTCCAGGGCTTCGAGTTTGGCTGGATCAGGTTTAATTCCTGTGGACGAGAGTAGGAATCCTAGGTATACCAGGGATTCTTGTAAAAAATTGCACTTTGCAAGCTTCAGTTTAAGGTGTGCTTTTCTCAAGTGTGATAGCACATTATGAAGGCGTTGAAAGTGTGTTTTTATGTCCGAACTATAGACGATAATATCGTCAAGATACACGAGAGCTTCGACACCTAATAGGTCGGAAAGGACTATATTCATCAACCTAGAGAAATTAGCAGGCCCATTTCGGACTCCGAAAGGTAAAACCTGGAATTCGTAATGGCCTCGGTTAGTGGAGAAAGCAGTCACTGCCCGAGATTCGGGACTGACCTCCATTTGCCAATAACCTGATGCTAAATCGAGGGATGAAAAAAATTCGCTTTCCCTACGTTCAGAATTGTTTCCTGCATGTTTGGAATCGGGAAACGGTCTGGGATGGTAATGTTATTCAGGCGTCTAAAATCTATACAAGGGCGAGATGTTCCGTCCTTTTTGGAGACGAGAATCATAGGAGCGGACCAGGGACTAGCTGAAGGCTGAATGACATCCTGCTCCAACATGTCCTTGATGTGTTCCTCAATAGTGACTAACTGAGAATGTGGAACCCGATAGGGAGGAATGAAAATGGGTTTGGAATTGGGTTCCAACTTGATTTCAAAAGGGACCAAATTAGTTCGGCCCAGAGGATCTCCGGTTAGGGCAATCACATCTTTATTTCTTATCAGGAAATCGAGAAGTGATTCCATTAGTTTGGGATCCTGTAAAGCTGGTGACTCCTGAAGGGAGTGCTTCAGACATTTCTTATATTCTTCTTTTAATATTGAAGGCTTTAATTCTAAGGAACTGGAAACACGATTTATCGTACTGATGGGGAAATCTGAATCTATTTCTACTGTGGAAACAGTTCCTATTTTCTGATTTGAAGTTAATTCTATAGATCTTTCTCCTTTGTTTAAACAAACAACAGGGATAGCTGAATTCTGACTCTGACTAAGGACTTGGGCAATAAGAACATCTCTTTTGAAATTACTTTTCTCTGTAATCAGAGTACGCTCTGACTCTAATAATTTTCCTTGACTGTTAACTACTTTTGCTAGGAAACAAATCTTCTCATAAGGTGCTACTGTTATATGCTCGGTAGGGCATATGAAAAATTGTGAATCTGATTCTGGTTCGGCGACTAAAATTTGCCTTATTGGCTGAACTGAAGCTGGCTGACTGGAAACTGACTGACTGGAAACTGGCTGACTGGAAACTGGCTGACTGGAAACTGACTGACTGGAAACTGACTGACTGGAACTGAACTGGACTGCTGACTGGAAACTGACTGTCTGGAAACTGCCTGGGTTGATCCAACTGGATTCAACAACTGGAACTGATTACCCTGGGGTCTGATTTCTGGAGCGGTTGTCCCTCTGGATGCAACCGGCCGACTTGATCTGCTATCAAGTAGAGGGGGTTTCCTATTTCTTTCGGAAATCTGAACTGAGCTAAGTCTATTAGCATTAAGTTGTCTGTCATCCTCGCGGAGATGGTGTGTCCTATTTCGACACTTTACTAACTTTCCGGCTGGGTAAATCTCCCATTGATTCCGGTTAAAAAAATCCATCCCTAGTAGGATGTCTGTCTGAAAGGTGGCGACTGTGTCCACTATACAACATTTCGCGGGGTATACCGCGTTTCCAATTTCTAAATATAACTCAATTTCTCCATATGTGGGTATGGGTGTGCCCGTAACTCCTCTAAGTTGGCAGGATGGTGCCTTAAGTTCATATTTATAATTGTACTCTCTAGTAAT
Organism: Bathynomus jamesi; assembly: GCA_023014485.1. Classification (NCBI taxonomy): domain Eukaryota; kingdom Metazoa; phylum Arthropoda; class Malacostraca; order Isopoda; family Cirolanidae; genus Bathynomus; species Bathynomus jamesi. Next base: position 1,190,830 of record JAJOZX010000758.1, on the reverse strand, counting down.
TCATCTACGCATTGTTTCTTAATTAACGTTGCGTGTGCTCCTGTATCTAGGAGAGCAGTTAAATCTTGGTTATCCGTACTACAATTTATTATTAAATCTAAGAGGTCCGCACCTATTATCCTGATGGGGAGTTTGTGTGCGTATCTGGGCTTACTACTGTAATTTAGGAGGGAGGAGGTTGAACTGCTGCCTCCAATGTAGGGTCTAAAAAAGGGATCACATGGTCTTCTATGGGAGGACCTGGATCATATTCTACGGGGATATCATACGCTGAAGGGTGTTCTTGAAAACTGTTCTCTGGGGAAAATGATTCCTCCCCGGGTACTTCTACGTACCGAACTAGTTGACCTTGCTGGTTGTATTGGGGTTTATACATGGGGTAAGAGTGTGGGTGACCCTGTGGTCGTGATTTATTGGGTTGGTAGTTCGACTGAGGCTGGGAATGGACTGGTTTCTGGGGATTGGTTGACTTTTGGGATACGTTTTGGGGACGTGGTTGGTTTGGTTTCTGAAAGTGGGGTCTATACCCTGCAGGGGCTTTATCAGCACACTTTTGGCGATCGCCACGGCGATGACCATGTTCGTGACAGTGGGAGCAATACGAGGGGTAATTACATTGACTTATCATATGCCCGAAACTATCACAGTTAAAACACTGTGGAGGAGGGCGTGTATTCTGGGTTTGGGGGGCTTGTTTCTGGGGTGTTCCCTGTATTTGCCTTGGTTTATATTGTTGTTGTTGTTGGTATTGGTGTTGTGGCTGCTGCTGAATATACTGTACAGGGGTTTCTCTACCCTTTCGGTAGGTTTGGTTTGCTAAATCGGGGTGA
>JAJOZX010000758.1:1167500-1185000 GCA_023014485.1 Bathynomus jamesi | reverse complement strand
TATAGTATCTCTCTACACCAACGTTCCAATTAAAGAAGCCATCGATATCTGTATTAATAGCCTTTTCGCCAACAATCCGAATACAGTTTTGAATCTGACAAAACATGAATTTACCAAACTGCTTACGCTCGCCGCCTCAGACACCATTTTTTCTTTAACCAACAACTTTTAACAAACCGACTCATTAGCTATGGGATCCCCCTTAAGTGCCACTTTAGCGAAAATCTTCCTCAGCCATCACGAAAATAACTGGCTACTTCATTGCCCCACTCATTATAAACCACGCCTATATAAAAGATACGTTGATGACACCTTTCTCCTTTTCACAATGCCAACCACGCCCCCCTTTTTCTTAACTACCTTAATTCCCAACATAAAAATATTAAGTTCACCAAAGAAGACGAATCCAACAACACCCTTCCCTTCCTAGATATTACAATAACTAAACAAAACAACAAATTTAGCACTTCTATATATCGAAAACCCACGTACACAGGCCTGGGTACTAATTTCCTAAGCCACATCCTTTTGCTATATAAAATAAACAGTATTAAAATTTTAATCCACCGTGCCTACCATCTTTGCTCCTCGTACTTATCTTTTCACCCTGAAATAGAGTTAATTCTTAACTTCAGCATTAATAACTCTTTCCCAAAACATCTGTTACAGTCTTTAACCAGAAATTTTCTTAATAATATTTATGAACCCCCCCTTAAAATTCCTACTGTTAAAAAAGACGTACAATATTTTTCATTCCCTTATTATGACCATATTAGCCACAAAATACTTTCAGAACTCCGTCTCTTACTCACGCCGCTTTACCCCCAAATTAAATTTCATTTCGCTTTTACCAACAACAATAGTATCAAATCCTACCTCAACCATAAAGAAAAAACACCCCAGCCACTTGCTTCGTCCACTATCTACGCTTTTAATTGTGTTCGCTGCAAAGCGAACTATATTGGCAGTACCATCCGCCAATATCAAACAAGAGTGGACGAGCATCGTGGGATTTCTACAAGAACTTCACAGCCCCTGAACAAACCCTCCAAATCTGCAATAAGGGATCACTGCCACCTCCACAACCACCCGTTACTTTCCTCCAATTTCAAAATTATCAACTCAGCCAACCAACTAATCGACCTCCGCATACTTGAGTCCCTTTACATCCTTAGTATCCAGCCAACCCTCAACGATTACAGTTCCGCTTTCAATTTAAACATTGCCAAATAAACTTTCAAAAGAAATCCACTCACTCCGCCCGGCCCCATCGTCCCAATGGAATTCTTAGAACAGGCAACCATTCCCAACCTTCTGTATAATTAGTCTCATTACAATCTGGTAAGAAATTTTACAATTCTGTTTCACTTAAACCATTTTATATTTTACTTTTCATCCATACTTTTATGCTTTATATCATTTAACTTTTAATCTTTTAATTTAATACACATATAACTTGCTTTTAATTTTCGCTAATTGTAAGTAATTTTACAATTCTGTTCTACCTAAACCATTTTATATTTTACTTATTATCCATACTTTTATTCTTTATATCATTTAACTTTTAATCTTTTAATTTATTACACATTGTAACTTGTTTTTGATTCTCGCTAATTGTTGCGCCATTTTAATTTGTTGTTCGTTTATTTATTGTACTTATTTATTTTTACTTGTTTTAAAATTTTTAGCACTGATGATCGAAATTGAATTTTTCCGAAACGTCTGTTAATAAACATGTACCATCTTTTCGTCCTCCTATTCCTCGCTAAGTTACGCTTCCCTAAGAACAAACCATTCAACCAAGTATATATATATATATATATATATATATATATATATATATATAATATATATATAATATATATATATATTAATATATATATATATATATATATAATATATAATATATATTATATATTATATATATATTATTATTTATTATATATCATATATATATATATCGAGTGTCCAGTGTTATCAAATGAATAAGTGGTTTTCGTTGGTGTTTTAAAAAAAAAAGTGTTTCGTGCATTCTTAACTAAATTACTTCGTGCTACTAATCATTCATTAACGAATATATTTCATTTATTGACGTTATTCAGTACTATATTATTTGATCAAACCAAGGGTACTGCACGTGGCTTCCCTTGTTTGTTTTTTAAATCAATCAGAAAACATGGAGACATAAGGTTCATTTTTCCATGCTTCGAGAGGTCAGCTAGTGTGTGGTCACAAACCGTGTAAAGGAAAGGAAAAAATCGGGTCGAATCGCGGACAGATAAGTGTTATAAATACTCTTCTTTTACAGATCTTTTGTCGGTAGCTTAATTCTACATTAATTTAGAATAAATTTGTGCTACAAGAACCTGTTTCTGCATTTCAAGAACGCCGTAGACCTACGTTGTAATTTATTATTTTCCAAACGCTCGTTTTTTGTTTTTGTGTTTTTTGTTGTTCAACTAATTAAAAGCATGGCACCCTCGTCAAGTACTTGCAGCCGCTGTGAAGGGAAATTTGCTGCTTACGCGTTTACAATGGCTAATAATAATGATCAGTTAATTTGCAGGTGGTGCTCAAGCACGGAAGTGCTGAGGAACGAGTTAGAACGTGAGAGGGAGGCCAGGGAGAGACTTGAAGAAAGCGTGATGCTCCTGACGGCAAAATTAGAATCCCTTGAGACTCCAGTTACGACCCCTCCTGCCTCAGTTTCTACTAATAATATAAATAGTACAAATAGCCCTCTCTCTTCCCCTAGTTCCCAACCCTTCGTTCGAGTGCGAAATGGAGCCCCATTGAGAAAAGTAAAGACATGTCTACAGGTAATAACAAGCAATAAGTTTTCTGTTTTAGGTTTCGAAGATGCTGATGAACCGGAAATACGACTCGTTGGCGATTCCATTGTTCAAGGGCAGCTCGAGGAATTTGTGGGAGAAACCCTCGTCGTAGGCGCCGTTACTGCTACCCTGGTGCAAGGGTGGAGGATATAACTAATAGTGTTGACCCTTTTACAGACGGTACCACCGAGGACACAACGTATGTTATTCATTTCGGTAAAAATAACGTTTTAAATTCTAGATCGGAAGAACTGCTGGCTAGGTACATGGACTTATTAGAGCGATTAAAGGAGAAACTAATAAGATTGTTTTACAGGTATATTTCCTCGAATTATCCAACGAAGCGATTTCTAGAGCAAGGCGACCTATATTAACAATAACCTAAAGTCTCTTTGCCAACAGGAAGGAGTGCATTTTGCAAATTTTTGGAACAGTTTCTACGGCGGGAGGGATTTGTTCCTCGAAGATGGACTTCATTTTAATGACGTTGGAGCTGCGCGTTTAGGAAGACTGTTTCATAATACTGGCTCTTCTTTTCAGGCTGCCGTAACCCGAACGGTGCCAACGTAAATTCCACAAATTTCCCCTGCGCTCACGAAGGTGTCGCAATTACAAACTATTTGAAAGTTCTATCCTTAAATGCTCGTAGCCTACGAAATAAAATAAATGAAATTTTTTCTTTAATTGCTTGTAAAGACTATGATTTAATTGCGATAAATGAATCGTGGCTTAGCACTGAAACACGTGACTTTGTAGGGGAGTATGAAATTAAAGGTTATAGACTTTTTGTTAAAAAAATAGGTAGGCAAGGAGGCGGTGTTATGTTGTATAGCAAAGATAATATTGCGAACGTTATAGAAGTAAAGCACTCAATTCCAGAACCGAAAGATTCGACTATAGGAGAATTTAAATTGAACGATTTCAAACTTCTCGTTTCGGTTATATATAGGCCCCCTAATCAAACAGCTGATACGGACGAAGTGTTATATCGTGAACTAAAGAGAATAATCGGAAGTGAGCAGGCTTTATTTATGGGTGACTTTAACTGCGCCAACGTGAATTACGATACAATGCAGGGAGACGCGGAAGGTAATCGTTTAGTTAATTTTCTCGAGGATAGCTTTCTTATTCAAAAGGTTGGGGAACCTACGAGGTTGGACAGTATTTTAGATTTAGTAATAACTAAGGATGATAGGCTAATTACTGATCTTCAAGTAACAGAACCGTTAAGCAATAGCGATCACAATATGGTAGAGTTTGTCCTCTCAGTAAGTTACTCGAAACCAACTAACTCGACTAAAATTCCTAACTTGCAGCACGCAGACTTTAGTAAATTTCGAAATAAATTTTCACACGTCAATTAGGAAAACGTAATGGGGAACTTCAACGCAAAACTAATATGGGAATCGTTCGAAACGGTATTTAGGACTATAAATGAAAAATGTGTACCGTACAAAATTAAGCGTGCGAAAGTAAACAACAAGCCCTTGTGGTTTACTTCTAGAGTAGGAGACATTATAAAGAGTAGAGATAGGGCTTATAGGCTATATAAGTGCGATAAAGATAATCTGTTGTTACGAAACAACTACATATCTCTAAGGCGTGAAGCTAAAAGTGTAATAAAAAAGTCCAAACGCGAATTTGAAATCTTCATAGCTCGTGACGGTAAAGAAAACCCCAAGCGATTCTTTCAATACGTCAATAATAGAAATCCACTAAAAAGTGTCTTGGGGCCTTTGAAAAATGTAAATGGAGATCTAGTTTCTGAAAACAAGGAAATGGCTACCTTGCTAAACGAATTTTTTACGTCAGTTTTTACGATAGAAGATGTAACGAATATCCCTACGGTCATAGACATAATACCTTTTGATAATGGTAATATTTTGGATAATATCGTGGTTAGTGACGGGAAAGTAATGCGCTATAGTGATAAAATGAAAAAGCGTAAATCACCGGGCCGGATTCCATATATCCCATACAACTAAAAGAATTTAAAGATAGCATTGTTGTGCCGCTAACAAAGATTTTTAATGCGTATATTTCTGAGGGGTCCGTACCCGATAATTTCAAGTTAGCAAACGTAACACCTATCTTTAAGAAAGGCGATAAAGGTGCGGCGGGAAATCACTGGAATCAATAATTAGGGATCGTATAGTCGAACACTTGGAATTCCATAAGCTAGTTAGAAATACGCAGCACGGATTTAGGCGAAACAAATCTTGCTTAACTAATCTTTTAGAATTTTTCCAAAGCGTGGTTGATGTTTACGATAGACATCGGGCGGTTGATGTAGTGTATTTAGATTTTCAAAAAGCGTTTGACACCGTGCCGCACAAAAGACTCATTGAAAAAAACTAAGGCTCATGGAATCAGGGGTGTAGCAATAAATTGGCTAGAAGAGTGGTTGCGAGGTAGGAAACAGAGGGTGGTCGTTGATGGAGCGGAGTCGTGTTGGGCTAATGTAGCGAGTGGCGTTCCTCCGGGTTCTGTATTGGGCCCCTTGCTTTTTCTTATATATATTAACGATTTAGATGTCGGCCTAGTCAGTACAGTTTCAAAGTTTGCGGATGACACGAAGCTGGGTGGTAGGGCGATTAATGACGAAGATAGAGGTAAAATCCAGGAAGATATGAATAAAATCGTTGATTGGTCAGTCACATGGCAAATGAGATTTAACGTTGATAAGTGTAAAATTTTGCATATAGGTTCGCGTAACGGTAATTTTGCGTATATTATGTCAGGGAAAGATTTAACAAGCGTAGAGCAGGAAAAAGATTTAGGAGTTATAGTCACTGGTGATTTAAAAGTAGCGAAACAAAGTACAGCAGCGGTCAGTAAGGCGAACAAAGTGTTAGGTTTTATAGCTCGAAATTTTGAGTACAATCGCGCGATATTATAGTTCCACTTTATAAATCATTAGTTAGACCCCATTTGGAGTACGCGGTCCAATTTTGGAATCCGCATATGTGAAAAGACATAGACAAAATCGAAAGAGTTCAAAGACGAGCAACTAAGATGATTCCGTCGCTTAGGTCAAAGTCGTACGAGGATAGGCTTAAGGAGTTACAATTAACAACACTTGAGACTAGGAGGCTAAGGGGTGATCTAATCCAGGTTTTCAAAATTATGAATGGGTTCGATAATGTAGATAGAGATAGCTTTTTCGAAATATCTCAATATAGTAGGACTAGAAACAACGGGTGTAAGTTGACAAGTAGAAGGTTCGAGACAGCAGTTGCCAAAAACTTTTTTACGCATAGAATAGTAAATAGGTGGAATAGTTTGCCGGTAGAAGTAATTAGTAGCACGTCTATAAACATGTTTAAAAATCGATTAGACGCATATGCTGATAGATTGGGTATAGTTTAAGGTAGTAAAATTAAGGCTTTGTGGTGATAGATCACACAGCTCAACACAAGTGTTGTGGTATATAGGGAGGCAGCATCTTGGGTTAGGATATACTCTCTGTCCTTACACACCCCATTTAAAGAGATTCCTCTGACGAGCGGTGCCCCTCATAGTACTGTGAGGTATTGAAAAACTCATGATCTTCACTTGCCCCACAAACACCTTTAAATGGGAGACCCAAAATGGGTGCACACACATTTCTACATTACTGCACAGTCTTTACAGCCACACCTACACTTTTCCTCCTAAGTATATATATTGTAATGTATATGGTTGTAAATTTTGACTTGATCCGCAATCGATATGGACCGTGACTTATTTTTCGTTGGGCAAGGTACTAGTATTGATGGATACCGCAATGAAATTGACTGGATTCTTTGGATCTGATATATTTGCATGTCGGTTATAAATAGATATAGAGTGTAACATATTTGTGGATAGTAGTCTATTATGACTTGATCCTCTGGATCCAGAGATTCTATCTTTAGTTTTAAATCGATAATTAATTAGTTTTTAATTGATAATTATTAAGTTTTGCAAAAATTGGTCGTTGCGAATGTACAGGCAGTTGTTACATAAATTTCTTATCTTCTTGTGGTTCGGAACCCACGAAAAATTGTAGGTCCCCTCCGCCACCATGGAGGACAGACACAATACACAATTATGAACACAGTTAGGTAGACCAGCCACGAGTGGATCCTCGGGTCTTTCTTGGTTTGAAAAATTACATTATTACATTATTACATTATTATATTATAGTTGCTCCTCTTTGAACGCTTTCGATTTTGTGTATATCTTTGCGCATATGCGGATTCCAAAATTGGACCGCGTACTCCAAATGGGGTCTAACTAATGATTTATAAAGAGGAACTATAATATCGCGCGATTTGTACTCAAAATTTCGAGCTATAAAACCTAACACTTTGTTCGCCTTATTGACCGCTGCTGTACTTTGTTTCGCTACTTTTAAATCACCAGTGACTATAACTCCTAAAACGTTTTCCTGCTCTACGCTTGTTAAATCTTTCCCTGGCATACTATACGCAAAATTACCGTTACGCGAACCTATATGCAAAATTTTGCACTTATCAACGTTAAATCTCATTTGCCATGTGACTGACCAATCAACGATTTTATTCAGATCTTCCTGAATTTTACCTCTATCTTCGTCATTAATCGCCCTACCACCCAGCTTCGTGTCATCCGCAAACTTTGAAACTGTACTGATTAAGCCTACATCTAAATCGTTAATATATATAAGAAAAAGCAAGGGGCCCAATACAGAACCCTGAGGAACGCCACTCGCTACATTAGCCCAACACGACTCCGCTCCATCAACGACCACCCGCTGTTTCCTACCTCGCAACCACTCTTCTAGCCAATTTATTACTACACCCCTGATGCCATAAGCCTTAGTTTTTTCAATGAGTCTTTTGTGCGGCACGGTGTCAAATGCTTTTTGAAAATCTAAATACACTACATCAACCGCCCGTTGTCTGTCGTAAACGTCAACCACGCTTTGGAAAAATTCTAAAAGATTAGTTAAGCAAGATTTGTTTCGCCTAAATCCGTGCTGCGTATTTCTAACTAGCTTATGGAATTCCAAGTGTTCGACTATACGATCTCTAATTATTGATTGCAGTAGCTTACCTACAACAGACGTTAAACTGATTGGCCTATAATTTCCCGCCGCACCTTTATCGCCTTTCTTAAAGATAGGTGTTACGTTTGCTAAATTGAAATTATCTGGTACGCACTCCTCACAAATAGACGCATTAAAAATCTTTGTTAGCGGCACAACAATGCTATCTTTTAATTCTTTTAGTTGTATGAGATATATGGAATCCGGACCCGGTGATTTACGAGTTTTCATTTTATCAGTATAGCGCATTACCTCCCCTTCATTAACGGCAATATTATCCAAAATATTACCATTATCAAGAGGTATTATGTCTATGACCGTAGGGATATTCGTTACATCTTCTATAGTAAAAACTGACGTAAAAAAGTTCGTTTAGCAAGGTAGCCATTTCCTTGTTTTCAGAAACTAGATCTCCGTTTACATTTTTGAATGGACCCAAGACACTTTTTACTGGATTTCTATTATTGACGTATTGAAAGAATCGCTTGGGGTTTTCTTTACCGTCACGAGCTATGGAGATTTCAAATTCGCGCTTGGACTTTTTTATTACACTTTTCGCTTCACGCCTCAGAGATTTGTAGTTTCGTAGCAACAAATTGTCTTTATCGCACTTATGTTGCCTATAAGCGCTATCTCTACTCTTTATAATGTCTCCTACTCTAGAAGTAAACCACAAGGGCTTGTTGTTTACTTTCGCACGCTTAATTTTGTACGGTACACATTCCTCATTTATAGTCCTAAATACTGTTTCGAACGATTCCCACAATAGTTTGTCGTTGAAGTTCCCCATTACGTTTTCCCAATTGACGTGTGACAATTTATCTCGAAATTTACGAAAGTCTACGTGCTGGAAGTTAGGAATTTTAGTCGAGTTAGTTGGTTTCGAGTGACTTACTGAGAGGACAAACTCTACCATATTGTGATCGCTATTGCTTAACGGTTCTATTACTTGAAGATCAGTAATTAGCCTATCATCCGTAGTTATTACTAAATCTAAAATACTGTCCAACCTCGTAGGTTCCACAACCTTTTGAATAAGAAAGCTATCCTCGAGAAAATTAACTAAACGATTACCTTCCGCGTCTCCCTGCATTGTATCGTAATTCACGTTGGCGCAATTAAAGTTACCCATAAGTAAAGCCTGCTCACTACCGACTATTCTCTTTAGTTCACGATATAACGCTTCGTCGGTATCAGCTGTTTGATTAGGGGGCCTATATATAATCGCAACAAGAAGTTTCAGGTCGTTTAATTTAAGTTCTGCTAAAGTCGCATCTATCGGTTCTGGAATTGAGTGCTTTACTTCTATAACGTTCGCAATATTATCTTTGATATACAACATAACACCGCCTCCTCGCCTACCTATTCTGTTTTTAACAAAAAGTCTATAACCTTTAATTTGATACTCCCCTACAAAGTCACGTGTTTCAGTGCTAAGCCACGATTCGTTTATCGCAATTAAATCATAGTCTTTACAAGCAATTAAAGAAAAAAATTCATTTATTTTTTTTCGTAGGCTACGAGCATTTAAGGATAGAACCTTCAAATTGTTCGTAATTGCGACACCATCGCGAGCGCAGGGGAAATTTGTAGAATTTAAGCTGGGACCGTTCGAGTTACGGCAGCTGAAAAGAAGAGACAGTATTCTGAAATAGTCTTCCTAAACGCGCAGCTCCTACCTCATTAAGATGAAGTCCATCTTCGAGGAACAAGTCCCTCCTGCCGTAGAAACTGTTCCAAAAATTCCCATAATGCACTCCTTCCTGTTGGCAAAGAGACTTTAGGTTATTGTTAATATAGGTCGCCTTGCTGTAGAAATCGTTACGTTGGATAATTCGAGGAAGTATACCTGTTAAGACAATCTTATTAGTTTTCTCCTTTAGTCGCTCTATTAAGTCCCTGTACCTAGCCAGCAGTTCTTCCAATCTAGAATTTAAAACGTTATTAGTACCGACATGAATAACATACGTTGTGTCCTCGGCGGTACCGTCTGTAAAATGCTCAACACTATTAGTTATATCCTCCACCCTTGCACCAGGGTAGCAGTAACGGCGCCTACGACGAGGGTTTCTCCCACAAAATTCCTCGAGCTGCCCTCGAACAATGGAATCGCCAACGATTCGTATTTCCGGTTCATCAGCATCTTCGAAACCTAAAACAGAAAACTTATTGCTTCTTATTACTGGTAGACAAGTCTTTGCTTTTCGCAATGGGGCTCCATTTCGCACTCGAACGAAGGGTTGGGAACTAGGGCAAGAGAGAGGGCTATTAATACTAGTTATATTATTAGTGGAAACTGAGGCAGGAGGGGTCGTAACTGGAGTCTCAAGGGAATCCAATTTTGCCGTCAGAAGCATCACGCTTTCTTGAAGCCTCACCCTGGCCTCCCTCTCACGGTCTAATTCGTTCCTCAGGACTTCCATGCTTGAGCACCACCTGCAAACTAACTGTTCCTTATTATTAGCCATTGTAAACGCGTAAGCGGCAAATTTCCCTTCACAGCGACTGCAAGTACTTGACGGGGGTGCCATGCTTTTAATTAGTTAAAAAAACATAAAAACACAAAACGAGCGTTTGAAAATTAATAAATTACAACGTAGGTCTACCGCGTGCTTATTGTGCCGTCACCTGCGAAAACCCGCAAAATTGTTCTTGAAACGCAGAAACAGGTTCTTGTAACACAATTTTATGCTAAATGAATATATAATTAAGCTACTGACAAAAGAAATGTTAAAGAAAAAGTATTAAATGAAACTTATCTGTCCGCTGTTTACTGACTTAATCCCTTTTTTCCAACGGTAGATGACCCTTTTGGAGGTCAGGTAGTGTGTGAAGGAAAAATGAACCATAAGAAACCACGTTTCTGATAGATTTGAAAAACAACAAAGGCAAAACCAAGGGAATTTCAACCTTATGAAACCGCGTGTAGTAATAGATTCGGGAACAAACAAGGCAATAGCCTTGGTTTAGTCAAGTAATATAGTAATGAATAAATTCAATAAATGAAATATATTCGTTAATGAATGATTAGTAACATGAATCATTTAGTTAAGAATGCACCAAACACTTTTTTTTTTAAAGACACTTGAACGAAAACCACTTATTCACTTGGTAAAACTGGACACTCGATAAAACACGTCTGCCCACAAGGAAAGACTGATATATATATATTATATATATATATATATATATATATATTATTATATATATATAATATATATATTTATGTATATATATATATATATTATATGTATATTTATATATATATATATATATTATATATATATATATATTATATTTATATATATATATATATATATATATTATATATATATATATATATTATATATATATATACCTTATACCTTATGAACCTTATGTTGTTTCGTGCGTTGGTCTCTCTTCACACGGAGGTCAAGCTGGTGGCCCCGCCTCTAGGTCTGGCCTGGTGGAGGAGCGAGTTGCTTTCTTGCGCTCTCCACCGTACATAGCCAGGCACGCCCGGCTCATCTGGTACTGTCCTGAGCCAGGCATCCAGTCTTTTCTTGAAGACTTCAACTTTGACCCCCGTTACGTTTCTGAGGTCCTTAGGAAGCTGGTTGAAAAGTCTTGGCCCCCTGACAACCAAGCTATTTTCCTTCAGGGTTGAGGAGGTCCCTTGTCGTGCTTTAATTTGGGAACACTACACATTCTGCCTTTCCTATTTTCCAGTGTTGTTTGAATGGTAATTGGGTTTAGTTTTAGGTTTGGTACCAGTTTTTCGATCATTTTCCATATGTAGATTATGATGTACCTCTCTCTTCTTCTTTCCAGTGAGTACAGATTTAGTTTACGTAGTCTTTCCCAGTAGTTGAGTTCTTTGCAGCCATCAATCTTGGCTGTGAAATGCCTTTGCGTTTCTTCTAGTTTATTAGTTTCTTCCTTTTTATATGGGGACGTCAAAACTGAGCAGTATTCAAGTTTTGGTATAATCAGTGTTTTTAGCAGGGGAATCATTACTGTCCTGTCCCTTCTCTTGAACGTTCTTAGAACCTGTCCGGCGACTCTTTTTGCTTTATTTATCGCTATCTGATTTTGTGTTTCGAATTTCGCATCATCTGTCATTATTATCCCGAGATCAATCGCTTTCATGCTTCTCTGAATTTCCTGTCTATCTGGAGCATAATATGCAGTCTGTTTAAGTTCTTCTTTTCTACCATATCTCAAGAGCTGAAATTTCTCGGCGTTGAATGACATGTTGTTGTCTTCTGACCATTTGTATATTTTGTTCGTGTCCCTCTGCAAGGCCTCCACGTCATGTACATCGCTGATTTTTCTGCTGATCTTTGTATCGTCTGCAAAGGATGTTACTATACTATTGCTGTTTACTCCGCTGTCTATGTCTGTTAGCATGATAATGAACAGGAGTGGGGCCAGTACTGTCCCTTGTGGTACTGAGCTGCGTACTTCCGATTCTGATGATGATATACCTTGAATTTTGACGACCTGCAGACGATCACTAAGGAAGTTGTAGATCCATTTTCCCACTTTGCCTGTTATTCCCATGTCTTTAATTTTATGTGCTATTATACCATGGTCACATTTATCGAAAGCTTTAGCAAAATCTGTGTATATAACATCGTAGTTGTCATTGCCTTCCAATGCATCTAGGATATTGTTGTAGTGCTCTATTAGTTGTGATAGGCATGATCTACCTGATCGGAATCCATGCTGATTTTCGTTGAATCTTTCCCGTGTCTCCAGGAAATCATAAATTTTCTCTCTAACTATTCTTTCAAATACTTTGGTGAGGTGGGACGTCAATGACACTGGTCTATAGTTCTTTGCTTGAGATCTGTCCCCTCCTTTATATATAGGGACAATGTTTGCTCTTTTCAAGATGCTCGGTATTTCCCCAGTGTCTAGGGATCTTCTCCATATCCAGTATAAAGGTGTAGCTATTTCATTTTTACAGTTTTTAATCAATAATGCGTTCCAATTGTCCGGACCTGCAGCTGAATGTAGTTTCATTTGTCTATAGCTCTCGCTACATCTTCTGGTGTAAATCAAAGTCTGTTATTACTCTCCTTGCAATTCCTCTTCAAAGAATGCATTTATGTCAGGTATCGCTTTGTCACTTTTTGGGGTACTGAAAACTGATTCATATTGAGCTCTCAATGTATCAGATATTTCTTTTGGATCGTCGGTTAGTTCATTATTTCCCGTCCTTAAGGGCCCAATAGCGGCGCGCGTTTTTGTTTTCCTTTTTGCATAGCTATAGAAGTATTTTGGATTTTCCTTTATTGCTTCTACCGCCTTTTCCTCTTCCCTCTCTGTATGGTCCTTAATCAGGGCTTGTATTTCCCTATCGATACCCTCCAGTTTTTCTTTTATTTTTCCTGCCATTATCTCCGCAGTTTCCTAACTTCGCCTCCACTCTCTTTCTTTTGCGGAATAGTCTTCTCTTTTGCCTTTCTAGCCAGCTCCTCTTTCCTTTTGGCTGTGATTTCGGAGCATATTTTTCTAAAATTCTCAGCGTTTTTTCCTCCAAGGTTGTTAGCATTTCTTCAGTTGTTTTATTCTCGAAAATTGTTCTCCATTCTATTTGGGCCATGTGCGATCTGATTGCTTCCCAATTTATAGTCTTCGAGTTTAAGTTAAAGGCCCCGAATTTACTTCTTTCCACAATATGTGTATTGTCTTCTAATGCTGCCGTCATATTTGTTGATATCTCGATTAAGTTGTGGTCTGAGATAATGGTTGGGGTTATTTTTATATCAGCAATCAAGTTCGTGTTATTCGTGAATACCAGATCCAGGCAGTTATTTTTTCTGGTATTTTCTGTTATCTCCTGTGTCAGCATAAACTCGTTTGTGAGAGCCATCAACATTTTTGCTTGTTCCTGATCTTCTCTTGTGCCCCCCTTGTCCTGGTGATATTCCTATTCACCTTTTTGTATTTTATAAATGGGAAGTTAAAGTCTCCGCAGATCATTATATTGGGGGATGGAGGGTTTATGGCCTTTATTAGCTTTCTAATGTCATCAATGGCCTCCGAGAATTTTTCGGTTGGGGTGCTTGGAGGTCTATAGATGACTATTACTATCAAGTTTAGTTTTTCTATTTTCACTGCTAGGAGTTCCACATAGCTGTTTGATTTACTTATTATCGTCTCTGTCATATGACCTTCCTGTACATATATAGCACAGCCACCTTTCCGTCTCGTCGTTCTATCCGCTCTTAGTAAGTTGAAGCCCTCTATATTTATCTCTTTCTTATCAATACAATGTTCGCAGTTTTCACAATTTCCTTGGCAATCTTTAAGATGAGTTTCTGTGAGGCATGCGATGTCCGCCCTTGTTTCGTCCATAAATCCTTTCAGGTACGAAACCTTATTGAGTGATTGGTTTGGTCTTATTCCTTGAATATTAGCCAGGACAATTTTTATGTTCTCTGTTTTTCGTTGCCCCTTGTGCATTTCAAGTTCGTTTTCCTTCGATATCGCTTGATTCGTTGCTCTATGATCCTCCGAAAGAGATCCGTTTCCTCCTACTTGTATTGGTAGCTTCTTGCCCGGTAGCGATTTGGCTCGGGGGTTTCCAGCTGTGTCAACTGCATGTGGATGACATTTAGCATTCGTAAGGTGTCTGAGATGTTGAAAAAATTTTCTTGTTCGCTTATTGTGTTCCTATTGTTGTTCCTATTGTTATTTTTATTCCTATTGTCATTTAAACTTTTTCCTTTGTTCGTTGAGTCCGTCGGGAGATGTTGATAGTAGCATTTATTCCCGAATTTGCAGGTTCCGTATTTTGCGTAAGTTCTGCAAATGTCCGGGTGGTAGAATTTACATCCGTCTCCAAATTTACAATGACCATTATTATAGAAGAAATTGCATATTGGGGGATGTTCATATATACATTGTCCTCTTTTAAATCTGCAATTATCTTTTATATAATACCTGCATATAATTCCTTCCCCATATTTACTCTTGGCTTTTGTTTTTTGCTCCTTATTGGGGGACAGTTTTACTTCGTTTACTTGACTGCCCTCTTGTCTTGTCCTATTTGTGCTATTTGTGCTAGTTGTGTTTGTGTCCTTCGTTGCCCTTATGCTGTGTGTTGTCTTTACACTCTTTGTCGCCTGTGTGTTTTCGGCCTCGTTTTGTGACGGTATTTGAATTTTTCTATTTCGCCTTTCTCCGTTTCTTCCGTTTTCCACTGTTCTTTGTTTCCACTTTCCTCTTTCATTCTCTTCTCGTAGTCTCTTTCTGCTTTAAATACCGTAAAAGAGTTTAATTCGGTCAAGCAGTTCTCGCAGAAAAATTTTATTCCATTAAACTGCTTTGCGTTCGTTATAAGGGAGATTTTTTCATCTCCCCATTCTAGGCATTTAAAATCAAAAAGTAGCTGACAAAAATCGCACCTGATCGCCTCTGTCTCACTGTTGCAGCTTTACAGATACCACAGAGTTGCATGTATGCATTAATTTCCATGTTGGTGAAGTGACTCAAAAAGGGGGTATTATGGGAGGTATTGGGTGGGGGATGACTCAAGCTGTGTGAGGGAAAGAATTTTCCGTTACTCCAGGGTAGGGGATGTGGCACGCTGTATACTTCTCACTGATTGGTCCTCTCGACTGTGGCTGCGGGGGATAATGGGGGGATATTTGCGGGCACTTCAAAAACAAAACTTTCCTCACAAAGAGACTCGGAAAAAAACAAAAACAAATGCTGTATATATTAATTCACTTTGATTTTATTACTTTTTTGGTATACGCCGCGATTTTTACTTTTTTAAAAAGAAATACCGCTATGCACTATCAATTAACTCACAATATCGGCACCGTTTAAAACTGATTAACTGCAGGATTTTTACTGTAATATCGCTTTTATTCGGACTTCGATCGAAACACGTGTAACCGCCACAACAGCAAAACACACATATATACATATATAAATAATATATATATATATATATATATATATATAATATATATATATATAATATATATATATATATATATATATTATATATATATTATATATTATATATATATATATATCATATATATATTATATATATATTATTATATATTATATATATATTATATATATTATATATATTATATATATATATATATATATATATATATATAAATATATATAAATATATATATATATATAAATAAATATATATTTTTTATATATATATATATATATATATAAATAAAATATTATATATATATATATATAATATATATATATATATATATATATATATTATTACGAAAATTGTTGCAAACAATATGTCCCAGGAATCTAATTTGGTTTCGTTATGTAGATGATATTTTCTCATTTTGGCCTGACCACTGGAACAACTTTGACACTTTCTTTCAGTCATTAAATAATCTTGTTCCTCTATTAAATTTAAATATGAATGGGAGAACGACAAACAATTACCTTTTCTAGATGTTTTGGTCATTAACGAAAGCGGAAAGCCCAATTTCACGGTCTATAGAAAAACCTACTCATTGTAATTCGTACATTCATTATTTTTCATATCATGATGAAGGGGTTAAAAGCTCAATTATTTCTTCCATGTTTCTAAGAGCACTCAGGATTTGTAGCCCACATTTGCGGGACCCGGAAAATTCAAAGATTTTGAACATTTTTAAGGATTTAAAATATCCCGAGTGGTTTATCAGAAAGGCGTATTTTAAAGCCAGAAAATCTTTTTATGCCCCTCGGGAACCTTTAGTTAACCAAAAACAATATGTGAGTTTGCCTTACATTGCCGGCTTAGAAAGAGTAAAACCGTTGACGAAAGATTTTAAGTTTGCTTTGGCGTTCAAATATTCGTCTACCGTGAAAAAGTAAATTGGTTAGGAATAACGTGGCAAAAGAGGAACAAGCCTGTGTCTACAGCATTCCCTGTAAAAGTTGTGATTTAGTATACGTGGGAGAAACTGGAAGAAATATTGAAACCGTATTAAAGAACACAAATATGCCTTCAGAAGTTGTAATACTAATAATGCCATTTTTTATCACGCCAGCCAAAATAATCATGCTATAGATTGGGAATCAAGTAAGGTACTTTATAAATGTAATAATTATGTCAAAAGAAAAATAATAGAATCTGTGTGTATAGAAAAAGTAGATAATTTTAATTTGTGCGAAGGTACTTATAAGTTAGACCCTTTAATGAGATTCTTGGTCAAAAAATCCCTTACGGAGTCGTGGGAACGTGTTCGAACCTAAGTGTGAATTTCTTAAATGTCTCTGGATTGGAATGTTTCCTTACTCGCCTTTAGTAAATGTAATAATGGAAGTAATAAATGTGGAAATAAATGTAAATGCAACAGATGTAATAATAAAGGTAATATTATAAACTTAATAATTAGGGTAAAGGTAATAATAATAAATGTTAAAAAATGTAAATGTAATAATAAATGCAGTAATTATGTCAAAATATTAGAATCTGTATGTATAGAACAAGAAGATAGTTTTAATTTGTGGGAATGTACTTATAAACAGACCCTGTAATAAAATGCCCTTCCAGTGTCGGGAGAACGGTATCTAACCTAGAACCTAGGTGCGAATTTCTTATTGGTTTCTGGATTGTTTCCTAATCGGCTTTTTT
>JAJOZX010000758.1:1160000-1162500 GCA_023014485.1 Bathynomus jamesi | reverse complement strand
CAAGTTCTTCACGCCTAGTTTTCATCCAGGAACAAGTAGCCAGCAAGACGTCTTCAGGACACGTCTCAAGGATTTCCCCATAGAAAATTTTGTTAAGTACATTTTGTTTTCTTAAGTAATTTATAAACATTTGAAAAGTCACTATTATTAACAGGTAATAATGAGTATCAAGCCAGAATTTAACACAAAACACTGAACATTTCAGACATTAGTGATACACTTTTTTTTAGTGAAATAGAAATTGTAACACAGCGAGTAATTGTAACAGAGTTAATTTCAAAGAGAGTTAATTTCAAAGAGAGTTAATTTCAAAGAGAGTTAATTTCAAGAGAGTTAATTTCAAGTTATTTTCACTGTTATATTCAGTATAGAATAATTTTATTTTATGTATCAAACATAATAGTATCGTACCTTCGTGTACATTAGAATGAAATAGTGTTACATTTTTTTTATTTTTTTTTTCAAATTTTTTTTCAATTACTGAATTGAATTGACTTGCAAATTAAGAGAGAGAGAGTTTACAGAGAGTTTAGAGAGAGTTTATAGAGTTATAGAGTTACTTGAAGCAGTTTCAAGTTCCATTTTCAGTTTCAGACAGTTTCAGTTGGTTGTAACCAAAAGGGACAACCAAACCCCAGAGATTTATAAAGATACTTGAAGTAATTTTGAAGTCATTTTTTGAAGTCATTTTTTGAAGTCAGAAGGTTGCACCAAGAGGGTCAACCAAAACAGAGGTTAATCGTCTCCACTTGATAAAGATCAAGTGCAGTCATTTTCCATTTTCAGTTAATCTTCACTTGACAAGCGTTCAAGTTAGTTAAGTTTCATTTTCAGTTTCAGAATACTTGATAGAGTTCAAGTCAGAGTTATATTCGAAGTCAGAGTTATATTCGAAGTCAGAGTTATATTCGAAGTCAGAGTTATATTCGAAGTCAGAGAGTTTTATTTGAAGTCAGAGAGTTTTATTTGAAGTCAGAGAGTTTTATTTGAAGTTAGAGAGATTTATTCCAAGTTAGAGAGATTTATAGAAATACTTGATAAGAGGTCAAGTCAATAGATTGCATCCAAGAGGGACAACCGCCCCAGAGATTACAGAAGTTAGTTTTGAAAAAGTTAGTTTTGAAAAAGTTAGTTTTGAAAAAAAGTTAGTTTTGAAAAAAAGTTACTTTTCAATGCAGTCAATTGAATTCAACTTTTTCTTTGTAATTTAAGAGAATTTAATTTAAGAAAATGTAATTTAAGAATTTAATTCAACCGTTTTTTGTGTTGTAAAAGAGAATTAAATTCAACCTGAATTGACCGATTTGCGTCTTTAGTTTAACCTTTTTTTTTTGTTTGTAAGACGGAAATTCACCGATTTGTTATGTAGTTATGTAATTTATTATTTGCACAAAGGTTGTAATGACTTTGATAATCATTGTAATGTATACGTGATAATAATAGTTGTGTAATAATTAATTAATCGATCATGTACCTAATTTATCCTGCTCTGTACGATCGGGAAATTTACCCGTATGACCGCACATACCCTAAATTTCAGTCATTTAATTTTTAATAAAACTTCTACACAATAAAACAGATGTATTTGTCTATTGCAAACATCATCGTTATAATCTTAATAATTTTTGCTTATATATATAAATCTCGTTCATGCATTTATTAAGTTGTTATCTATTCCTTAAAGTAAATATATATATATAATCCTAAGCCACCAATGACCCCTAATGATCTAGTTCTTCACAGGATGAACAAATTACTCTCATATTCTACATACTATTGTACCGACTCACTCATCTACAGATGCTTCTTACCAATATTTATAAATACATATGCACACTGACGTACAACTTCAACTATTCAACTATAAATCCCCTTTCTCCTTTTGAACGTATCATCATCCACTACGTAATTCGATTTGTACCTACAACAGTCAATAAAAATGCATGCACACTATATATATACTATATATATACAAACCTTATGCTAAAATCATTGAATATCACAATAAAACTATTTCAGTACGTAAGTGCAAACTATGCTATATAATCTTAACCATTTTTGCTTCCTAATATATCTTGCTCATGCATTTATTCAGTTAATTTAACAATCCTCTCAGCTAACGTGTCTCTCGAAATTATCAGCTACACACTTTATATCTACCATTCAAAATACACACTAGACCACAGGTCTATATATCATCCATTACGTAATTCTATTTTTACCTACACTAGTCGATAAAAATTAGCTTATAGATTGTACGATTTATATTTTTCCATTTTTCCTATTCATTATGAATGTAATTTTCCCCACAGAAAAAAAAAAAAAAAAAAATTCTAAATTTTTTTTAACCATATCCTTTATTGTCTAACTTAATTGTTTATCTAAATTAAAATATTAATCTTTCAATTCTTTTATATTATATAATAACTCACTTGTTCTGTATAAAACTTGTAATGTAAAGAAAAATTCGTCACCTAACTTAAATTAGTTACGATGTTGT
>JAJOZX010000758.1:1112500-1142500 GCA_023014485.1 Bathynomus jamesi | reverse complement strand
TATTATATATATATTATTATATTATTATATATATTCTATATAATATTATATATATTATTATATATATATATATTATTATATTTATTATATATATATATATATTATATATATATATATATATTATATATATTATATTTTTATATATATGTCGCGCATCGGTTGTGCGGGCCTTCAGTGTCCGCATACGTTGTGCGAGCCTCGGCCCGCTTGCGACTTTTTAGGGTTAATGCACTTTGGACAATCCAACGAAGGTGGTCCTTTGTTGGGTAAGCTCGGCCTTGGCCGAGAGTATCCGAGTATCAGTATAAATAGTTTCTACCAAGTTTTTTTTTTTTTTCCGAAGGGATGAATGGAAACACTTCACTTCAAAAATTGGAGTTTTAGTTCACTCATTAATTCTTTTATTTACAAAGTTTATACAGAACGAGGCACTGATAAATAATCAGAAGTTTACAGGGGGAGAGGTTTTACCTCTTACAGCAACAGCTCAAGCAGGAATTTACAGGGGTAGAGGCTCGACCCCATTTCTCAATAGTTAAGGTGGGAATTGAAAGCGAGGAGGCTTGTCCTCCTCGAGTAAGAGTTACGGCAGGAATTTAAAAGGGGCGAGGTGCAACCTCTGGTATCAAGAGCTCAGGCAGGAATGATTTAATTTACAATACAAGAAATAAATAAGCCTCAATTTTGGGGGAATGCAGTCGAAGGTTAAGCTCCCACTTTAGCTGGAGAGCTAAAGAATTCTGACGTTAAGCATAATTTAAGCAAAAAGTTAACAAAAAAATACTAATTTTTGTAAGGTATACACTTTTGGGTGGCGACATAATGTCGGGGGACCGACATGTACAGAGTACATTAAGTACATAAATTACATTATATTACATACATTAATTACCGTTAATTACAATTTTAGCAATTTGTTAATTGACATATCTAATACTGAAGTAATCTGAATAGGTAACACAATTAAATAATGAAGGAGAGTTCTCCGTTGTTTTATAATTTAAAGGGGATTAACGACAATTATATATATTTATAGTTAACAGTGATTACGCCAAATTATGTCAAATATTATTAGAAGAATGGTTGGTTATTATAGTTTGAAAGTCTAATTAGCCAGCGATGAGGAAAGCGGAGAAAAGATACGGTGTACTTTTCATTTGAAAGTACACGGACATTAATGATAACGTAAGACATAAGTAACGGAATTTGAATGACAATTAGGTAGAAGTAGTAAGTACAGATAATGAGAACGTGGGTAACTATGTAGAGATTAACCAGTAGCCTGGCAGGGAACAATATGGTATATTATAATAATATAACATCACATCTTAACGTTATAAATTGGTAGCAGAGGCAAGAGAGAAGAGTTCGAATTCAGAGGCTCGCTTTTGACGACGTAATCGGAATTCGAGCCTTCGTCTCAGCAATAATAGACAACTTGCGAGAGGTGAAATAATAAAAAGAAAATAAAACAAAAAGAATACATGTACGTATCATGATCGTCAATAGACATGTACGACTGCACACGGTAGTGTACACATATCATTCGTCACACAATAGGTTGTGTGCGTAATATAGACACGAGTAAACATAGACTGATAAGTTGATAGAGCATAACTAAACAATGGGTAATAGGTAATAAAATAGGTAATAGGTAATAAAATTAATAAAGGACAACGGTCAAGAAGGAACATGGATGTATGAATGAGTATGGTTGCATAACACCGACAGGACACAACATATAAATAATGACTCATAGAGAGTGACGTTATTATTATTATTATTATTAAAGAATTTACCATACATTGAATACGAAAGATATCCACATACTAAACACGTGATTCAGTATTCAAGGTATGGAAGGAAATTAAGTTACTTTATGACGTCAGAGTGATTCACTCTGTACGTACAATATAAGGGAGGGACATTCGCTGTTTACAGCGAACTTCTAATGGCACAAACATGGATACTGTTCAACCATAGAAATGGTAAATCGCATGGTTGTGACACTGCTCTCCCTATGAAAAAGGATGTAATAGTAGGGTGGAAGTTTATTTACAATATATTAAAAAAAATGAAACAGCGACAATTTCGGGTTGGATTAATCAAGGCAATTTAGTGGGAAGAATGATAATTATATTAATAAAATTTAAAAAAAATAATCAAGGGAAAATTTTAAAATTACAGCAAATAAATTAACAAGGTTGAGGTCTGATTACTAGATTGTAGTGGAAATACTATGTCAACAAGTACGATAAAGTCCGAAGTTGTCACCTTCAAAAATACAATTATAAGTATGATTAATTGTGGCAATCATACTACATAAACAATCTTATAAACTAATGAACCATCTAAGTTATTTCTGGCATTTCGACATAATTATTTCAGTTAAAGTTCCAATTACAGGATTGAATCTAATTTAAGTAAAATTTTTAGTTTGTCCAACGTTATAGTAACAAGATTTACGGAACCGTGATAAATTCGGAAAGACTTCCAAGGTTAAGATAATTTTAGGGAAAAAGATACATACATAGTAAATAATGGTTAAAAGGAAAATTCAAAATTTAAGGTTCAGGAATTTTCAATTCATCTGGTGACTACTTGAAATGGAGTTTAATCCATCAGTAATGACAGAGATAAGAGTTTCCGAAGATATCATGATTATACAGTAAAAAACTAATCGTATTCACTATGGTAGATAAAAATTGAATTAAATTTTATTGGTGGACGAAGTCTTCAGCAGTGGGAGCACGGTTGCAGAATGTAAACTTATTTCAAGTCCGAATAAGTTGGTAAAAGATTAAAATTGATTTAAAGAAAAGTAAAATTAATTTATTGAAAACATGAAAATTTATCTAGTTACCGTTTTAGATACTTAGATATTGTTATCCATTAAGAATATCCAGGGAGAAGGAAGATAGAATTACGTAATAGACGATGTATAGACCTTGGGTCGTGTGTATTTGGCACAGAGTGCAAATGCTAGGTGGTTTACCCAAAAATGGGGAAAAGGAATTTATAGTTGAAGTTATACGTGATTGCGTATACGTAGGAAAAAATATGGGTAATACGCGTGTCTAGCTGAGTGGGTATGTACAGTTGTGTGTAGAATATGAAAGTAATTGGTTCATCCCGGGAAGAACTGAATCCTTAGTGGTCAATGGTAAATCATGAAATTTTGAAGAACGGATTAGCTTAGAGGTTGGTTAAAATTAACTTAATAAAACAACAGGCAAGATTATATATTGTAAGCAGCAATTAAGTTTAAATAAATTCAAATAATCCAGAGTAAACATCAATCAGTTAACTGCAATTAAATATACTTTATCGTGATAGCCAATGATTTTAGAATAAGATTTATATGATAAAAAGATATGCGTAGTGAATTTCCTTTCCACTAAGTACGCCAATGATTTCAAGAGTGTTTCAGAGTGTGGGTAAGCGTAATTGGGTGAAAGTGTAATCAGTAGGAAAGTGAATTCAAATAGGTGTCGAAAGTAATAAAATTCAATCGGGATTATAGATTTTACGTAATTAACTCAGTTGCACGTATGAAGGTAATTAAAATGAATACGCACTTAAAAAGACTTTAAATTAGTTAAAGTACATTGAGCGGTATTGGGAACTGAATTTAGGCACAGAATTCAATTCGACCAGTAACCTTCATAGCGTTATATTAGCAGTATCTCACCATTAATATTGACCAGCAATATCAGTACAGCAATTGAATTTTATTTGACGAGTTGATGGGGCATAGATAAACAGGTTTTAGTGGAATTCATGGTGAGGGTACAGTTATGTAATTAGTAATAAGAATGGTGTAACAGAATTATTAGAAGGGGAAAAGGAATGGCATCCTGGTATAGTGTGTCAAAATTGGCTATAATTTTGGTTGATACCTTAACAACCGATATAAAACATCTTAATGACAATTACTCAAGACTAATTTGAATAAAAAAAAATAAAAATAAAAAGTTGAAAATAGAACTCAATTATGAGCTATTCTGAACTGAACACTTGTAGGTTATAAGTTCCGTATAATTAAGATTAATTTAAAAATTAAAACAAAAAACAACTTAACCTAAATTGAGGGTATGTTCGGTCATACGGGTGAATTTCACGAACATACGAAGCCAGACAAATCAGCTGCATGGTTAGGTTGTCTTGCGATCGGGCATGTGGGTCATTCGGTTAAAGGTTTTCGCAACATGCCAGGAAGCAATGGACTGACCATACGAGCCTTGCTCACTCAAAGGAGGTGGTGTATCGGGATTAAGAAGAATGACTTTCACTGGTTTCAGAAAAGGATCCAGGAACAGCCAAAGAGAAAGATTTGCAAAGTAGAAGGCAAGAAGGGCGAAAACATGAATTCGCGGAAGAAAAATGAAAATGATCGATGGAACGATCATATTATGGTAGTGAGGAATATTCCGCGCTTGCCCTTCCGCGCGTACAACTTCCGACGGAGGAGTAGGTTCGGGTTCGCTCCCGGCACCTATGGGCTTAGCCTCGGAATTAGGTGTAAATTCCTCTACCTTTGAAAACAAATCAAGTCATCTTCCTTAAATAGGGATTTAAGCGAAATGACCAAATCGGAACTTAAGGGAAATGAGTTTTCAAATTTATTTGGAATAGCCAGAACACTGGGAACTTCAAGTTCCGGCCTAACTGTCACTGAAGGAGGTGACTCGCTCTCGATGGAGTCACAGGGGTTACTGTGAAGACATTCGAGTCTTCGTACTCAAAATTACAAAAGTATGTTGGTTTTCTAGTTCTTCGTTCGTCGGAACTAGAACGGAACAATTGACAATTGATGAAGAATCTTCCCCATCTGGTAGCAGTTCCTTTTTATTTTGAACTGGTTCCAGGGAGTCCGTCGGGCTCTCTGAAACGAGTCTTTCACCCTCAGCTGAAAAGACCGAAGAATAGGGGTGACAAACATATCGAAAAGTGAGTTCTTTCCTCGAATTAGGCCTGCTTCTCTATCGGCCCAATAAAAATCGTGCGTAATAAGGAAATTCATCCCCAGGAGTAAGTCTCCATCCCAATTCAGTTCAGATACGACCACAAATGGGGTCAGATAAGGGACTGAATCAAACTCAATAGGAAGGATGATTTCTCCGGTACTGTATTCTTCCCAGTCATCATCAATGCAGGACAAACGAGAATGCAAATCGAATTTTTCCGTAGCCACCTTGAGTAACTTCTCGCATACATCGTGGTTAATGTAATTCGCCTGACAGCCAGTTTCAACAAGAGCCAAAACTGCTTGGTTGTTAACAGAAGTTTTCATGAAAATTTGTGAGCTCTCGTCAATAAGCTCCATTTCAAAAGTCCAAGAAGGCGTCTCCGAAACATGTGAACATGCTTCGTCTGCATCAGCGATGGTTTCGCACGAGGTTGGGGTATTGGGAGGAAAACCAAAATTTGGAATATCGCAATCAGGGGAATCGGGTGACCAACTGGAAGACATGATGTCGGCAATTGACAATACGTCTCTACGTGAGCACTTTGCTCTTTAGGAAAAGATTGCTTGCTACACTGCTCCGAACACGAATTAACGGAGTTAAAACAAAACGGAGGGACGGCTTGGTCCTCACTATAGTAATTTAAAAAGAAGTCACTGGGACATGATCGATTCGTTACGAAACTGTTACTGTCATCATAAACATCACAATGATTAAAAACTGACTCGCCTACAGGACCTTGTGGGGCATTCTCCCCAGCTGCTACTACAGCAGAAAAAGCATCATCTGAAGCAAGATGACGGTCATCATGACCAAAAAAATCAAAAACAGGGTCATCTTTCAGACCACTTAAACGAGGCGGCATTGCCGATTGGCCGTTGGCCGAAGTAAACTCAAAACAATTCGGGTCCTGTGGAGAAAAGTTATCAAAACATGGTCATCCTGACCATCTAACGCGTCCTCTTTGGGACATGCATCATCTAAACCAAAAACAACATCAGTAACAGAATTCGCGTCCTTTTTGGGACATGCATGGATATCTGATCCATCTAAATCAAAAACGAGGTCTTCTCGACCAAAGTTCACTGAATGAACTATGTCATGAACTTGAATCAGTTGAGTCAATGTCCGAATGACTAAAATTACTGACAATTTGAGGAGCAGTGTCTAAATCATCGTACAAGTCATGGCCATCGGGACCAACATGGTTGTCCTGACCATGGTGAGAATAAGATAAATTCTGATTTTCAACATCGGTTGCACAGCAATCATCCAAGTTGTCTGAATTCACATTTAACAAAGAATTGGTCACATCCCCATTTACATTACAACAATTATTAACGTAAGTATTACACTTACTTTCAACGGAAGTTTCATCATAAAGACTTCCAACAGAAGTACCTTTATAATTATATAATCAACAATTTCATTGTTGTCTTTACTGTTTTCAACATTAGCATCACAAACACTGTCACAAGATGCTTCACAAAAATCATCATTAGAGAGGCTGTGAGTTCTCGCCTCGAAGGAAATTCATTTGATGAACAAGCTGGAACCAACGGTTCAGAGACAACTGAGTCAGAGAAGAAAGTTGGGTCAGGATTACCCAAATCTTCCAAGGGTGACGTTTCATCGTCACTATCCAGGTTCTGCTCGGGTGCCTCGCACCAGAGAAGGAAATAACGTCTTTTATCCCATTTATCGACGAAGCATCCATCCGAAAAGTCGAAATGGAATCCGTAGGGTCGTAGGGATTCTGGGCCAATAATTAAATCACAATCGGGACAATATTCTGACGGCACTAACGAGACATCTATACTAAAAAAACAATAATCAATCCACAAGTCAAGTTTGGTTTCCGCAAGGACGGGAATAAGGTTACCCTCGGAATCCCGAACGTATGAAACGGATGGCGGTTCCTTAAAGAGAGGACACAGCAATTTATCCGCTAAAGACGCAGGAACAATACTGGACGAACATTTCGGATCAAAACGACCTAAAAGGGTTCCTCTGGGCAACGGAGTTTGAAACCGATTTCGAGAAAAAAATATCACTTTCTGGGGATTCCGAATGTACAGAACTCAAAGAGGAAGTGGATTGGGAAGGTGAGTCAGAATAAGGTACACTCAACGCCTTTCTACCCAGACCAGAAGGGTCAACGGAATCACTCCGATTCTCTACCGAAACATTATCGGGAGATGCGTTTTCGCGCATCACTGAAGAATGATGACATGATCCATGAATAAAGGAATGAAGGGAAGTCAATAACTGGCGTGTACGTTGTTTAAACCTTTAACGTCAACGTCCCATTTGACGGATCCCTGCCTGTCACAGTACTTCGTGATTACCTGCAGACCGTTATATATATCCTGCCAAAAACGTTTAAATTCTACCCAAGACCATTGATATATTTGCCCATTGGACCCATCGATAAGAAAGGTACGGACGCGCGCGGCGTCACCGAAATTTGGGTCACAAGTGTCAAAAGCAAAACTGATTTTATCCGCATCTGTAGTTAGACAACCTCTAAACGAATCGTCAATTTTACCGAACCAATCCTTAAAGGAGGGTTCTACAAATCTATTATTAACGCGACCGCGAAAGTGAGGGACATCAACTGTACGTTTCAGTACGGAAAAGGGAGTTATAAGATTAACAGTAGTGCATGTCAGGGGGGGTAATGGTTTGGACATCGTTAATCATAACACGTGTCGTTGACACGGAAGTGTGTGTGTAAAACAAAAATAACCATGTAAGAGACAAGCAATAAAAAAAAATAAATGGAACAAAGTCTAAGTATTTTGTATAGTTACGAAATAACGTAGAACAAAATGGGCGACTCTGCGTTTACTTCCGATGCCGTAATCGACGAGTAATTTTCGAATCTCCCAACGCTGAAGTCTCGTTGGCAAGGGTCGAAATTCCGTCAAAATCACACACTAGAAAAAAGGGTTACATTATAATAACAATAACATGAATTTTCACTAAAATTAATGAAAAAGGTTTAAATTGAAAAGAATAAAAAAAAAGGAACCTAACCGGGTTCAACTAAATAAAAATGTGAGTTATGGGTATAAATATCAGAATTATGACTGATCGCATTTACGTCCCACAACAAAATCTAAAATGATATTATTTAATATCCTCAATAATAAAAAACAAAATGCAGATAATTTTATAAAATGAATTTAAAAATTCAGATTTATAGTTTGTTGGGAAAAATAAATATGTGAATACTGAATCAATGACAACGTCTGATTAGTACTGTATTTCGTATTACTATCGAACAGTTAATTAAAATCAATTAGTTAAAAAAAATGATTAAGTGTTTATAAAGTCACTTCACTGTTTCACACTAAAAAGGGAAAAATAAAAGTGAATTAATATTACTAAAATTAAAGAAAATGATAATTAAGGAAATGATTTAAAAGTAATAATTAATAATTAAAACTCATCACATAAACGAAGAAAAACGTTTTGGTGAGCTGGTGCCTCGAGCCTCCACGAAGCTTTGAAGGTCAGCCTCACTCAGCTGATGCCTCCACTAAGCTTTGAAGGTCAGTCTCACTCAGCTCAGTTAGTGTGCCGCTCGTGACGTCATCTGATCGCCACGACGGAGCATACAAACGTTGAAGGAAGATTGTAGACAGGAAGACGGTCGAACGGTTGATTGGAGAAAAATACGAACAATAATTCAAAAGTTGATTGAAGAGAAGTTCAAGGGAAATTTTTGTAGTAATATTTGGGGTTGATTGGAGAGAGAATTTCAAGGAAGGAATTTCCAAGTAACAAAAGTTGATTGAAGGTCAACGATGAGTTGAATTAAATTGAGGTTGCTGATGGTGGGGTTGGAGTCCAAGTTGAAGAGGTTGCGGTCGACGTCGAATGAGTGAATCCATGAAGTGTTTCAAAAATTGTTCAAAGTAGGGACATCCATTGATGGACGACGGTTTTTTCGGTGGGGGACTGAAACAGTCTCGGTGTTGGGGAACTAAAGCGGTCTCGGTGTTGGGGAACTAAAGCAGTCTCAGTGGGACCTCCAGTGTCGCGCATCGGTTGTGCGTGCCTTCAGTGTCGCGCATACGTTGTGCGAGCCTCGGCCCGCTTGCGACTTTTTAGGGTTAATGCACTTTGGACAATCCAACGAAGGTGGTCCTTTGTTGGGTAAGCTCGGCCTTGGCCGAGAGTATCCGAGTATCAATATAAATAGTTTCTACCAAGTTTTTTTTTTTTCCGAAGGGATGAATGGAAACACTTCACTTCAAAAATTGGAGTTTTAGTTCACTCATTAATTCTTTTATTTACAAAGTTTATACAGAACGAGGCACTGATAAATAATCAGAAGTTTACAGGGGGAGAGGTTTTACCTCTTACAGCAACAGCTCAAGCAGGAATTTACAGGGGTAGAGGCTCGACCCCATTTCTCAATAGTTAAGGTGGGAATTGAAAGCGAGGAGGCTTGTCCTCTTCGAGTAAGAGTTACGGCAGGAATTTAAAAGGGGGCGAGGTGCAACCTCTGGTATCAAGAGCTCAGGCAGGAATGATTTAATTTACAATACAAGAAATAAATAAGCCTCAATTTTGGGGGAATGCAGTCGAAGGTTAAGCTCCCACTTTAGCTGGAGAGCTAAAGAATTCTGACGTTAAGCATAATTTAAGCAAAAAGTTAACAAAAAAAGATACTAATTTTTGTAAGGTATACACTTTTGGGTGGCGACATAATGTCGGGGGACCGACATGTACAGAGTACATTAAGTACATAAATTACATTATATTACATACATTAATTACCGTTAATTACAATTTTAGCAATTTGTTAATTGACATATCTAATACTGAAGTAATCTGAATAGGTAACACAATTTAAACAATGAAGGAGAGTTCTCCGTTGTTTTATAATTTACAGGGGATTAACGACAATTATATATATTTATAGTTAACAGTGATTACGCCAAATTATGTCAAATATTATTAGAAGAATGGTTGGTTATTATAGTTTGAAAGTCTAATTAGCCAGCGATGAGGAAAGCGGAGAAAAGATACGGTGTACTTTTCATTTGAAAGTACACGGACATTAATGATAACGTAAGACATAAGTAACGGAATTTGAATGACAATTAGGTAGAAGTAGTAAGTACAGATAATGAGAACGTGGGTAACTATGTGCCTACGTAGATAATAACCAGTAGCCTGGCAGGGAACAATATGGTATATTATAATAATATAACATCACATCTTAACGTTATAAATTGGTAGCAGAGGCAAGAGAGAAGAGTTCGAATTCAGAGGCTCGCTTTTGACGACGTAATCGGAATTCGAGCCTTCGTCTCAGCAATAATAGACAACTTGCGAGAGGTGAAATAATAAAAAAAAAATAAAACAAAAAAGAATACATGTACGTATCATGATCGTCAATAGACATGTACGACTGCACACGGTAGTGTACACATATCATTCGTCACACAATAGGTTGTGCGTAATATAGACACGAGTAAACATAGACTGATAAGTTGATAGAGCATAACTAAACAATGGGTAATAGGTAATAAAATAGGTAATAGGTAATAAAATTAATAAAGGACGACGGTCAAGAAGGAACATGGATTTATGAATGAGTATGGTTGCATAACACCGACAGGACACAACATATAAATAATGACTCATAGAGAGTGACGTTATTATTATTATTATTATTAAAGAATTTACCATACATTGAATATGAAAGATATCCACATACTAAACACGTGATTCAGTATTCAAGGTATGGAAGGAAATTAAGTTACTTTATGACGTCAGAGTGATTCACTCTGTACGTACAATATAAGGGAGGGACATTCGCTGTTTACAGCGAACTTCTAATGGCACAAACATGGATACTGTTCAACCATAGAAATGGTAAATCGCATGGTTGTGACATATATATATGTTTTATATATATATATTTTATATATATATATATTATATATATATATATATATATATATATTTTATATATATATATTTTATATATATATATATATATTTTATATATATATATATATTTTATATATATATATATATATATATATATATATATTTTATATTTATATATATATATTATTTTATATATATATATATGTTTTATATATATACATATATGTTTTATGTATATATATATATATATTTTATGTATATATATATATATTTTATATATATATATATATTTTATGTATATATATATATATATATATATATATATATATTTTTTTTTATATATGTATTATATATATATTTTATATATATATTTTATATATTTTATATATATATTTCATATATTTTATATATATATTTTATATATTTTTTATATATATTTTATATATTTTATATATATATTTTATATATATATATATATTTTATGTATTTTTTATATATATTTTATATATTTTATATATATATTTTATATATATATATATACAGGTTGTCCATAAATTATTCATCCTATTATAAGCCTTAATATATTCGTTATTATAGGCGCTATCTTAAAACGGTTTGCGCCGTTAATAACATAACTCAAGAAATTTTTGTTTTAATTCAGTAAACCTCCACGTGAGCCCCATTGGTAGCACGCAGAACATCAAGAGATAGATGTTTTCGTTCCAAACATTAAGAAGCATGTCTTGCGTGATGGGAGGTAATGTCTCTTCAATCCGGTGTCTTAATTCTGTGATGTTATTAACCTTCTTTGCATACACTCTGTCCTTTGTGTAGCCCCAAACAGATGGAATGTCGCTTCATCACTGAAAACGACATTGTTCAAAAAATGCTCATCTTCATCAATACGGTCAAGAATGTCAACAGCAAACTGTACCCGTTTGGGTTTGTCATTTGGTAGACGTTTCTGCAAGGTTTGCAATTTGTAGGCATAAAGTTTCAACCTCTTGTAAACCACTTTATGCACTGTTGAACGCAGTTTGCAGTTCTCGGCTTGCTCGGCGGATGGATTTTGTAGGACTTCGGATAAACGCCTCCTGAATTCCTGCTATCTTATCTTCAGACACACTAGGCCTACCAGTTCCTTTCTGATGTAGAACACTGCCAGTTTCTTGAAATTGTTTCAGCCATCGCTTGAGTGATTGCTTTGTTGGTGGAGTTTTCTGATATTCCTCCCGAAAACGTCTCTGTACAGTAATTGGAGATTTGGTTTCCCACATCCACAACACACACATTGGTTTCTCCTTCACTGTCGCCATTTTGCCCCTAGTGGATGTTCTGCGAAATAAAGAAAACAATTTCTTGAGTTGCGTTATTAACTGCAGCAAACCATTTTAAGATAGCTCCTATAATAACGAATTTATTAAGGCTTATAATGAGGTGAATAATTTATGGACACCCTACATATTAAATAAGTCGAGTATGTATTATTTCTCTTTTCTACAGCTGTTGTATATATATATTTTAATTCGTCTTTACTGCC
Source organism: Bathynomus jamesi (assembly GCA_023014485.1). Taxonomy (NCBI): domain Eukaryota; kingdom Metazoa; phylum Arthropoda; class Malacostraca; order Isopoda; family Cirolanidae; genus Bathynomus; species Bathynomus jamesi. The sequence continues at coordinate 1,130,080 of JAJOZX010000758.1, read as the reverse complement.
TGCATAATTATATCATGAATGCTGCACATATATAATATATATATATATATATATATATATATATATAAACAAGTATATAGATGTATTTCATTTCGACCTTTGCACTATGTACGTGTTCAGACAAAGCCGTTCAGATAAGAAAAAGAAAAGAAATACATTCAAAAGATATAACTGTGTATATATATATATATATATATATATACAGTATATATATATATATATATATACAGGAGAGGAGGGGCGACAAGCTTGACCTTCGCGAAATGAGAAGTCATCGCGCGGAACCTTTGTAAGGTTGTAAGGTTTATATATATATATATATATATATATATATATTAGGGTGGCCCTAGTATATATATAGAGAGAAATGAAAGTTGGATATTTTTTTCTCTAACCCCCCAATTTGTTCAGTTCCTAGTAAAACCCACGTGTACAAAGTATTTTTGAAATCCAAGAATATTTAGACGTCGCCCTCGTCCGTTGAAGTTTACTCAGGGAGCCAGGGCCCCCTTCTTCAACAAGAAGTATCAGCCGCTCGGTGGCGTGGGTCTCGTGGAAGCCTACTCCACTCATTTTCGCCTGGTTCGAGGTGCAAGTGTCGTCTTCTTGCAGTCCGGGAACTTCCGCCTGTGATCAGCGACGACTTGGAGGAGGAATTGCAGCTGCTCCTCTCCACGAGTCAACTTCTTGTTGTTCTCTTCGATGAGAGCTATTCCTCTCTCCGTTCGGTCGTTGATCACTGCGAAGCTTTCAACGACCCGCAGAGCTTTCTTGAAGGAGTCCTCCGCCAGCCAACTCTCCGGATCTTTGTGAAGGAATTCATCCGGAAGCTGGAGGCGAGTGAAGAGGGCCTTGGTGTTCCTCGTCACAAATTGCTCAAACCCCCTCTTCTCATCGACGAAGGCACACAAGGCGACTCTCGGACGCTTCGGCGGATGGTCGACGGCATCTTCGTCCAAGGCTTCGACCATGAGTTTCTTCATGTTTCTTCATGTCTAAAGGTACTCTGTCGTCAAAGAAGGCCATCCCCCGAGCTCCTCCGACAGGTACCAGAGGTGGTGGGAAAGCTTCTTGCTGGTGGCGGTGGAAATCCCTCGGTATGGGTAGCGCATCAGCTCCTTCATGAGATGGAAGTCGTTCCAGGGGGCTCCCACCGCCTGAGGAGCCGTGTTCCATGCTTTCATGTAGATCACCACGGCAAAAACCGCGAGATCCCGCACTCCTCTCTCCTCCGATGGTGTCATCCGGAACTGCTTCCGGAAGAGCCACATTTTGATCGCGTATAGCACCTTCGTCATCCATCGAGCGCGATGCATTGCTCCGGGAGCTGTGAACTTGATTCCACGCTCTGGTGTGCCTCCAAGGAAGACTGTACTGAGCTCGAGGAACTCCCGGTAATCGTCGCGAACATGAATCGTTTCTCTTTTTGAGAAATCGAGCAGTTCGTCCCGCGAAGACGCCACTGAGATCTCCACAGAGGGATCAGGTGAAGCTGGCTTGAACTTGTCTTGATCAATGAACTGCCAGTGACCCATAAACCTTTTGTACAGGAGTGTCTCAGGTCCCGTCGACGACCCCCTGATGGTTGTCTCGAAAGCGGCTCCAATCACAAGTTCCAACACATGGTGCCGACAGGCAAAGAGCAGAAGATATCTGCCAAGTTTCTCCTCGATGAGAGCACAGGCTCCAGAACGATGACCTGTGTTCAAATCTGTGGTGTCGAAACTTAACGCCTGAACCCCGTCGTCGATCTTCCAGTATTCGAGACATTTGACGATGGCCGCTGCTTCCGCCTCTCCAGTTCCGGATGGAAGCTTTGGAACACGCAAGAGTTGCTCAACTCCGAGGCCAGACACGAGGACAGGCAAGCGATCAACATGTTCTCGGGATGTCAGACCCTCCATGAGCTTACCGTCCTAATAAACGGTAAGGGGGACGTCGGTGGAGAACTACTCCTTCAAACCTTCCGACTGAGCCGAACGATGGCGAGCCCTTTCTCTGTGGATGGAGTTCTGATTCATGTTCAAGTCGATGACATCATGGCCAAGGCTTTCAGCAGCCTCGGTAAGAACGTAGGGCGCATTTTTGAAGGAGATCTGCGTCCGGTCGAGGGCAGCAGGCAGTTGAGGTGTCATGATGTTCTTCTTGGCTTTTTTGGAGCAGACGCAACGGCACCTTCCCTCTCCCAGTCATCATCCGTCTCCTCTGCCGCACTTGACGATGAAGATGATGCCAGCACCGCTCGACTGGTTGAAGCTTCCTGCTGCTCCTGTGCCCCCTTCCGTTGCCTGGCCTCCTGCTCTGACTTCTTCCGGGATTCCTCGTCCTTCCGGGCCTGTACCATATTCACAGAGCCGATGCAGCCTGGCCTTTCCTTCTGTCGCTGGGCCAGAAGGAAAGCCGGGTCATCAGGATTCTTTATCAGGACCAGTGCATCCGCATGAGCGATGTCAAAGAGATCTTCCAAGCACTCTTGAAATTCCTGTTCCTTCTGCTTGTGGGATGTACTGGTCCTGGTCTGATGTTTTTTTCAGAGCTTTCCACTCCTCGAAGACCGCCTCCAGCTTCTTGATGCAATGCTGGTCAGCTCGCGTTGGGATGCTGGCTTTATCCCATAACGCCTTGATGTCCTCTACTGTTTCGTGACTAGCGTCCCGGGTGGTCTTTTTTTTCCCAAATGGAGAAACAGGAAAGGCCCAAAAGCTTGCCGATATGATAGCAATTTACCGCCCTTGACTTCCGGTTCAAGAGAACCGATCAAATACAACTTCTTTCTCGATTCCATCCTGAGGAAAGAAAAAAGGAGTGTTAGATACAACTTCCATGTATATGGTCAACTTCCTCTATAATAGTAAAACTTCAAATCACGAGGGCGACCTCTAAATATTCTTGGATTTCAAAAGTATTTAGCACGCATGGTTGTTTCCTAGGAACTGCACAAATTAAGGGGGGGTTAGAGAGACAAATTTCAAACTTTCATTATTAAGGGCCACCCTAATAAATATATATATGTATGTATATATATGTGTAAAATGAACAATGAAAAATTCTTATATTCATATAATTCATATATTCATTCATATAATTCTTATATTCATTCATATAATTCTTATATTCATTTATATAATTCTTATATTCATTCATATAATTCTTATATTCATTCATATAATTCTTATATTCATTCATAGAATTTTTATATTCGTTCATATAATTTTTATATTCATTCGTACAATTTTTATATTCATTCGTACAATTTTTATATTCATTCGTATAATTCATATATTTATATAATCTCTACAGAGGGTGATCATATTATTAGAGCCACCACTTGAAAAACACATTTTCATTATATGGTGTTTTTAGTTTAAATAATAACCTTTTAAGTATGCAGACAGTATTCCAAATTGTTAACACATGTAGTGTTCTCTACCTGAATAACATAAACTGGGGATAGGGGTTAATTTCGGGAGTAGTGGGAGGGGAGTATGTGAAAAGTGGGTTCAATAGTGCTTCAGCTGTGAACGTGGAAGGTTGTGTCAAGTGGTCAGGTGCGTTAAGTGTATGTTAAGTTAATGATAAGTTATTATATTTAAACCATTGTACGTGGAATATGCACTCATACACCCATATGATATTGTTTCTCAGCAACGTATTTATTGTGATTCTTTTTATTAAATTAGTGTTTCTTTAGAGGAATAACTTTTATGTACTGTAGGCTGCCCAACATGGGTAAGAAATATGATCTATCGCCAAAGAAGAAAGATAGAATGCTCTCGCTGCTGACTGCAACTGATTATTCTCGCAGAAAAATAGCCCGAGAACTGAATGCGTCACGTGCGAGTGTTGACAGGATCTCATAAAAATTAAAGTTGAAGTGGATAATCCAGAGCTGACTCCAAAAAGAAAGGGTAAATGTGGTCGGAAAAGGATAACTACACCTAGAGCCGACAGATGCATTGAAAAGAAACTCGTAAATAATAGGAGAAGCACTACTAACAAACTTAAATTGGAGCTGGAGAAGGAAAACATCATCATTTCGACAATGACCTTAAGAAGGCGTACCATGGAATTTGGATTGAGTAGTCGCCGGCCAAGGAAAACGCCAAAATTGACTCCAACAATGATCAAAAAACGCTTAAAGTGGGCTAAATACTACTCAAAGTTCACTGTAGATGACTGAAAATCGGTAAGTCACAATATTTTAGTGATCTTGTATGCTTATTTTGAGTAAAATGTTTTATTTTGATATTTGTATGACAAGGCACATTTCATTTTGGTTGCAATCATTTCTTTCTCTTTTCATTTGCAGGTGTGTTTCAGTGACGAATCCACATTCCTAGTCATGTCTGATAAATCACAGTACGTTAGGCGACGTGTTGGTGAGGAATATCATCCAGACTGTGTCGTAAGTACGGTTAAGCATCCAACATCTGTCATGATATGGGCAGTGATAAGCGGTAAAGGTACTGGACGAATTTACATTGTTGAGGGTACCATGAGGCAGGACCAATACCGAAAGGTTTTGGAAAAAAGGCTTATTCCACAGATCGCCGACTGGTTTCCAAATGGTGAGCTATTTCATTTTATGCAAGATTCGGCCCCATGCCACGCTGCAAAGTCAGTTAAAAGTTTTCTGGCTGCAAAAAATATTCCTCTCGTAGATTGGCCAGGAAATTCTCCGGATATGAACCCTATTGAAAACCTATGGGAAATAGTAAAGCGTAGACTGAAAGGCGAGGAAATAACAACTCGAATACAGTTAATAGAACGAATAATTGCCGTTTGGAACCGTGATCCTGAGATACAAGCCAGCTGCAAAGCCTGTATAGAGAGTATGCCTAGACGGGTTGCTGCCTTAATTAAGGCCAAAGGAGGACCCACTAAGTACTAAATGTGTTTAATATGACTGTAGAGTGTATATAAATATATTCTGAATTAAAATAAGTGTTTAAATTAGCGAAATTTTACTATTATTAGCATTAGAAATAAACTTATAGAAGAAAAACTATTTTTTATGTAGTGGCTTTAATAATTTAATCACCCTCTGTATATTTATATAATCTTTGTATTTATATAATCTTTGTATTCTCATATATTTATATTCTTATATTCATTTTTACATATAGAGTCCAAATTCACTTAACGCTGACGAAGTTCGGATAAAAAATTTTATTCGCTTTGTATTTTATTTCTGTTGAATAATTGGTGAATTATTTATTTTTAAATTACTTAATAATTTTTTTAAAATTTAGCTTAATAATGTAATCTTGTTAAATTCTGCAAAGTTCATTTTCTGTATACATTCACTTTTCGTTGTAAAAGATGAAGTCATGTCTTGCTTAACGTTTAATTTTAAATCTTAAGCATTTAATTTTTGCTCATATGCAGATCATGCTAACATCAGATCTGAGAGTATGCGGTTTAAAATAAAAATATGGCTTCATCATCAAATATCTTGCTTATCTCTCTAGACATTGCTACAGCTAAAATATTTACCTTATCTTCAAATATTTTGCAAAAAAATGCAGCCTATTGAGAATAAGAAACAAAACAAGTCAACATTAAATAATAATGATGTCATAAAAAATTCAGTATATAAAGCCGAACAATTTTCAGATATTCATTCTGATTGTCTGATCTGACTTAGAGGTTACATTTTAGCAGTAAACTACAGTAAGAGAATATCTTTGGCTTCTCCTTCGAGCCTTGTTTTCTTCAGAGAACTTAGTCTTAAAATGGAAACAAATAATTTCCCGATACGCTACAAGAAGAATCGGGAACCTTCAGGGAATTTAGTAAGCTCCACAGAATCCTCCGTTCCACAACAAGAAGAAATCGGAGTGTAGTATAAGAGAAACTTTTGCGATTCCCTATACGGTACCAGATACTCCAGAGTAACAAATCCGTTGCTGCCACCTAACCAGAACCCTCGTCAACTTCGAATCGCCCAAGGGCATAGACGGAGGAGTTAACAACTAGCGACCTTTGCAACCAGGATTCTTCCAGTCTTCTAGACCCTGGAACTAGAACCAACATTGTTGACCGGTGTGTCACGACTCCAAGTTCTCCACGCCCATTCTTCGTTCAGGAACAAGTGGCCAGCAAGACACGTTTTCAGGTCACGTCTTCAAAGATTTCGCCGTAAGAATCTTGTTAAGTACAGATCTCTTTTTTTCAAATTAATTACTAAACATTTGAGAAGCCAGTATAATTAACAGTTAATAATTAGTATCAAGCCAGAATCAACACAAAACACAGTGAACACTCCATACACCAGTGATACATTTCTTTTTATTGAAACCGTTATTTCCACTATTATAATTAACATAGAATAATTTTATTTACTGTGCCAATTATAATATTAACGTATGTATATTCACATACATTCGAGTAAAATTTTGTTTACATTTTATATTTTTTTTACAATTTTTTCAAATTTTTCCTTAGGCAAATTGTTGTGCATTTATTTGTGTATTTCTTAGATAGAGTAGTTAGGAAAGTCACTCAAGTGATCATTCCATAGATTAAGATCGGTCAAGCAGATCAAATTAGAATACATTAACAGTACCTTCACATATGAGCGATTCGGACGGTACGCTTTCTGACATTGAAAATTCCCCTACACCCATTTTTTCCACCTATTCCGCGCCCTTCAAACATATTTCCAAACAAGCAAACTTCAGATCAAGCACAAGCCAACATGTCTCAAACCGTTCCCCCAGCATACATTAATTTAGGTAGACTTGTAAACCTTCCCCACACTGTCCTAATTTTTAAGGGAACCATAGATAATAACTTCGTTGAACCGCGCGTAAGACCTTGGATTGAGTTTCTAGAAAAGCATTTCTTACGCGAAAACATCACAGATGATGATATAAAGATAAGGGAAGCTTAAAGGTTTATCGACTCTAAAGAGGGAAATGCTAATGATACTGTTACATACGTCCCATCCATTAGCGAAGCTACAACTTAGGAGAATTTTTAAAAACACTTATTAGAATTTTTCAAAGAAATAACATTCGCACAATAATTTTATTACAGAACACACAAACTCCGAGCCGCAAAAAATGCATGCGACATTACATTCACTTGAAACTAAAGAAACCTAATAGTAGCACCTAAAAAGAAATTTCAAGAGTCTAAATATTGACAAACCAGTAAGTGAAGCCATAAATAAAACAAGGGAACATTGCCTAGACTTAACGAGCCAGAACTACTGGAGGGTAGAGAGACCCCTATACACTACATTCAGCAGCAACAACAACAACAACCCTACATATCTAGGCCGATGCAGGGAACGCCACCTCAGAAACAAGCCCCACAAACCCAGAATGCACGCCCTCCTCCTCAGTGTTTTAATTGCGATAGTTTTGGGCACATAATGAGTCAATGCAATCACTCCTTATTGCTCCCACTGTCATGAACATGGGGGCATCGCCGTGGCGACCGACAAAAATGTGCTGGAAAAGCCCCTGTAGGGTACAGGTCCCACTTCCAGAGATCAAATCACCAACATTCCCGAAAGCCCTCCAATTCGCAGAAACCACTTAGTTCCCAGCCTCAACAGAACCACCCACCAAACAGATCACGACCACAAGGTCAACCACACTATTACCCGATGACCAGACCCCAATATAATCAGCAAGGTCCGATGGTTCGGTACGTAGAAGTACCTGTTGAAGAATCAGTTTTCCCAGAGTACATTTTCCAAGAAGACCCTCCAGTGTATGGTGATCCCATAGCATATGACTCAGGTCCTCCCTTAGAAGTCAGTTCAAGTTCTTTTTTAGATCCCACTTCGAGGCAGCAGTTCAGCCTCCTCCCTCCTAAATAGCAGGATAATAGGTGCAACCTACTAGATTTAATAATAAGTAGCAGCAGAGATAACCGAGATTTAAATGCTCTCCTAGATACAGGAGGACATGCGACATTAATTAAGAAACAATGTGCAGATGAGTTACCGGAGAGTACAGATTATAAATATGAAATTAAGGCACCTTCCTTCCATCTCAGAGACGTTACAGGCTCACCCATACCTACATATCGAGAAATCGAATTATATTTAGAAGTCAGTAACGCGGTATATCCCGCAAAATGTTGTATTGTGGATGCAGTCGCCACCTTTCAGACAAAAATCTCACTAGGTATGGATTTCTTCAACCGGAATCAATGGGAAATTTACCCAGCCGGAAAATTAGTTAAGTGTAGAAATAGGACACACCCTCTCCATGAGAATAATAGACAGCTTAATGCTAACAGAATCAGTTCAGTTCGGATTTCTGAAAGAAATAGGAAACCCACTCCAGTTTGTAGCAGTTCAAGTCAGTCGGTTGCATCCAGAGGGACATCGCGCCAGAAATCAGCCACCAGAGTAATCAGTTCCAGTTGTTGAATTCAGTAGGATCAACACAGTCAGTTTCGAGTCAGTCAGTTTCCAGTCAGTCAGTTTTTCGGTTCAGGCAGTTTTTCGGTTCGGGCAGTTTTTCAGTTCAGGCAATTTTTCGGTTCAGGCAGTTTCAGTTAAGTCAGCAGTTGAGATTCGAAATCCAACTGAAACGATTTTTCAGCCAATAAGGCAAATTTTAATCACCGAACCAGAGTCAGATTCATAATTTTTCACATGCACTACAGAGCATATTATAGGAGCACCTTATGAGAAGATTTGTTTCCTTGCAAGAATAGTAAACAGTCAAGGAGAACTATTAGTCAGATCACACTCTTATTACAGAGAAAAGTAATTTCAAGAGAGATGTTCTTATTGCCCAAGTTCTTATTCATAGTCAGAATTCAGCTATCCCTGTGTGTTTGTTTAAACAAAGGAAAAAGCCCTATTGAATTAAATTCAAATCAGAGAATGGGAACTGTTTCCACAGTAGAAACAAATTCAGATTTCCCCACCACTACTATAAATCGTGTTTCCAGTTCCTTAGAGTTAAACCTTTCAGCATTAAAAGAAGAATATAAGAAATGTCTGGAGCACTCCCTTCAGGAGTCACCAACCTTACAGGATCCCAAACTAATGGAATCACTTCTCGATATCCTGATAAGAAATAGAGATGTGATTGCCCTAAAAGGAGATCCTCTGGGCCGAACTAATTTGGCCCCTTTCGAAATCAAGCTGGAACCCAATTCCAAACCCATCTTCATTCCTCCCTATAGGCTTCCACATTCCCAATTAGTAACTACTGAGGAACACATCAAGGACATGTTGGAGCAGGATGTCATTCAGCCTTCAGCTAGTCTCTGTTCCGCTCCTATCATTCTTGTTTCCAAAAAGACGGAACATCTCGCCCTTGTATAGATTTTAGACGCCTAAACCACATTATCATCCCAGACCGTTTCCCTATTCCAAACATGCAGGAAGCAATTCTGAACGTAGGAAGAACTAACTACATTTCATCCATCGATTTAGCATCCGGTTATTGGCAAATGGAGGTCAGTCCCGAATCTCGGGCATTGACTGCTTTCTCCACTAACCGAGGCCATTACGAATTCCAGGTTTTACCTTTCGGAGTCCGAAATGGGCCTGCTAATTTCTCTAGGTTGATGAATATAGTCCTTTCCGACTTATTAGGTGTCGAAGCTCTCATCTATCTTGATATTATCGTTTATAGTTCGGATATAAAAACACTTTCAACGTCTTAAGAATGTGCTGTCATGCTTGAGAAAAGTACACCTTAAACTGAAACTTCCAAAGTGAAACTTTTTACAGGAATCCATGGTATACTTCGGATTTCTACTATCATCCACAGGAATTAAACCTGATCCAGCCAAACTTGAAGTACTGGAAAGGTATCCTGTACCCAAAACCATCGACGACGCTCATGCATTTATTGGATTTGTCAGCTTCTATCGAAATTTTATCCCACAATTTTCAAACATTCCTATACCCATTACCAATTTGTTTCAGAAAAATGCTAAATTTAATTGGGAATCTGATCACCAACATGGTTTTGAGACTTTAATCGGTAAACTAACTTGTCATCCCATCCTCCAATATCCCTATTACACCAAACCCTTTGTCATAGCCACAGATGCTTCCACCTATGGACTAGGAGCTTTCCTATTACAGGAAGTAGATGGTGTGGGATTACCCATTGCTTATGCCAGTCAGCATCTCTCTGGACCGCAACGGAATTATTCCACTACGGACGAAGTGGCCCAAGTGGTATATTGGGCTTTGAAAAGATTCCGAAATATCGTCTACGGCTACGATGTAACCATCAAAACTGACCATAAACCACTCACGTATGTTTTCAAGGACAAGCTACTTGAAGGACGGTTGAGTAGATGGGCTCTGTTGATTCAGGACTTTGTGGCAAAAATCGTATACAAACCGAGAAAACTTCAAGTTATTCCAGACGGATTGTAAAGACGCAAGCCCGACACCCAAGTGAATAAGATAGAAACTCTTCCTGTGTTCGACTACGTATGTCTGCAATACAGGACCAACACACCCAGAACCTTCGGGGTTCGCCTGGAACAAAAGGAACCATCGAAGGTAAAAGAACAGTCCAACATAAAAGATGGGCTCATACATTTTAGGAACGAAGATGGAAACGACCTTGTGGAAATACCAAAGGATCTCGTAGATATAGCCATCGGACTTTGTCACGACTCACCTTTGTATGGCCACATGGGGCCGGATCTCACCATCAAGGGACTTTTGGAGCGATATAATTTTCCCGAAATGAACAAAAGTGTACATGAATACATCGCTGAATCCCCGTCTTGTTTAAAACAAAAAGGCAACATACCATCCACAGCTCCCATGCATAAATATTCAGTATGCCAAGGGCCCTGGCGAAGAACTGGAATGGACATACTAGGACCATTCCCCAAAACATCAAAGGGAAATCAGTATATCATTGTGTTTACGGATCAGTTCTCGCGTTAGAGCGAAGTAGTTGCCATTCCAAACCACACCTCGGAAACTGTGGCAAGAGCCCTAGTGGAACGCGTCATCCAAAAACATACTACTCGTTCCAGCCTAATTTTGGATAACGCCCTTAGTTTCACTTCCAAACTGTTCGAGTCACTCTGTAACATGTGAAAAATTAAAAACACATATTGTAGCGTACCATCCGCAGGCAAACGGTTTAGCGGAAAGACACAATCGGAAGATCTTAGAAGCCCTCCTCCACGTTATCGATGCATCCTCCAGTACATGGGATGATTCCCTCCCCCATGGTGCAAACAGTCATCAACGACGGCTATAACGTGTCCATCGGGGACACCCCTCATTTCGTCTTATATCACTACGACGAACGGCTACCTTTTGATTTGCCTGACCAAATCAACCCTGCAGTTCTAACACCTTCCGAGATGGCAGAAGCAAATTCACATCTAGTTCAACGATTTTTCAAAATTTTTCACATAAACCGATATGCGCTAGACCAACGAAACCAACAGATGAAGCAAGAGCAACATAGGCGTCATCCCCGTCAACGGACTATAATCGTCGGTATGCGATGTTACATAAAGAGCGTGAAACCGCCAAGTGCTCATCGCAAATTATACCCAAAATGGGATGGCTCATATAGGATTATGACGAACATTGGTACCTCGTAATACCATCAGTACTCGAGCCAATCTCTGAACAAGAGGAGGTCCCAGACCCGAGAGTCCCATCGGAACCAGACCCTGGAGAAACACATTCGAGAGGATCACTCAGTGGAACTCCACCACCTCCTCGAACTCCACCTTCATCTCCTCCGTCACCACCCTCACCGATTCATGATCGACGCACGGACCCTACATAACGGCCGCAAATGCATCAACCACGTGAACTAGAACCTTCACAAAAAAAAAAAACAGAATCCGAGCTTAATGTTCGACCCCCACTACCACCTAAGCGAGGCCGACCACTCCGCACACAAACATCTGCACGATCACAAACATCTACACGACCACCAATAGCTCCGTATAATTTAAGACGTAGATATGAATAAAATTGTTCCCTTTATAATGTTGTGATTACAATTAACAACTCGTACCCCTTTCTCTCTGAAACTAAATTCAAACCTACTATAAAAATCTTGAATTCCGCCATGAAACCGGTGACCATCCTATCCGGACTTCATTCCCCTAAATGGAATGATCAATTGAGTAGTTTAAAAAAAAAAGAAAATCAGATGATAACCAGAATAACCTTTTACAAATACTGTAACCAGTGACAATTATTCACAAACATCTTCCGTCAGTATTATCATTGTGTGTGTGCTATTATCCTCGGTATATTTATAGTGAAAAGACTATTCTCGCAAACGCAAAGAGAAAAAAAAAAACATTACTCTGTCAAACTATTTATGCACGGCCAAGAGTGCGTCCTCATACTGCCTGAACTAGACTTAACCACTACGACTTACGTTGTGCATATAACTCTGTATTATTAAAATCATTAGTTATCATCTAGTTAAAATTAGTTAGGGTGTTATATTATTGTATTAATATCATTCTAGAAGGGAGAGCCCTTTAAAATTGAACAGTGACTAATTCCTATATTCATATATTATTATATTCATTCATATAATTCTTATATTCATTTTTATATAATTCTTATATTCATTTTTATATAATTCTTAGATTCATTTTTATATAATTCTTAGATTCATTTTTATATAATTCTTAGATTCATTTTTATGTAATTCTTAGATTCATTTTTATATAATTCTTAGATTCATTTTTATATAATTCTTAGATTCATTTTTATATAATTCTTAGATTCATTTGTATATTTATATAATCCTTATATTTATATAATCCTCATATTCTTATATATTTATATCTTATATTCATTTATGCATACAGAGTCCAAATTCGCATAACGCTGAGGAAGTTCGGATAAAATTTTTGATTCGCTTTCTATTTTATTTCTGTTGAATAATTGGTGAATTATTTCTTTTTAAATTACTTAATAATTGTTTTAGATTCAGCTTAATAATGTAACCTTGCTAAATTCTGCAATGTTCATTTTCTGTATACATTCACTCTTCGTTGTAAAAGAAGGCATGTCTTGTTTAACTTTTAATTTTAAATCTTAAGCCTTTAATTTTTGCTCATATGCATGTTTAATTGTAATTCATAATAAAATGCATATTTCAATTTCCACTTTTAGTTAACTCGGCAGATCATGATAACATCACATCTGTCAATATGCTGTTTAAAATAAAAATATGGCTTCATCTTCAAATATCTTGCTTATCTCTCTAAACATTGCTACAGCCAAAATATTTACCTTATCTTCAAATATTTTGCAAAATAATGCAGCCTATTGAGAATAAAAAACAAAACAAGTGAACATTAAATAATAATGATGTCACCAAAAATTCAATATATGAAGCCGAACAATTTTTCAAATATTCTGATTGTCTGATTTGACAGAGGTTGAGCATTACCTGTAACATTTTAGCAGTAAACTACAGTAAGAGAATATCTTTGGCTTCTCCTTCGAGCCTTGTTTTCTTCAGAGAACTTAGTCTTAAAATGGAGAAAAATAATTTCCCGATACGCTACAAGAAGAATCGGGGAACCTTCAGGGAATTTAGTAAGCTCCACAGAATCCTCCGATCCACAACAAGAAGAAATCGGAGAGTAGTATAAGAGAAACATTTGCGATTCCCTATATGGTATCAGATACTCCAAAGTAACAAATCCGTTGCTGCCACCTAACAAGAACACCCATCAACTTCGAACAGCCCAAGGCCATAGACGGAAAGGAAGGTTAACATATATATATATAAATATATATATATATATATATATATATATATATTATATATTATATATTGCTTGTACCCTGTGGTGAATGGACGTGTTGTTTTGCTCTCTCTATTTAACACCCAAATTAGAAGGGAATAATCTACTCGGCGGTTTATTCTTTGCACCCGAAAGTGTATAAAGTATCAGTGAATCCGTGCATATAAATTATAAAGTGAAATTCATTAAAATTAAGAAAGTGCAATACAGTTTACATAATTTATCACCAATTTTAACGTATATATTCAAAACGAAATACGGTTGGCATTCGAGAAAGTTTGAAACAAAGCAGGAAAAAGGTCATAAAACAAAGGTCAGAAAACCCTCGAAATACCCTCGACCATCGAAAGGAAAGAAACAGAATAAAAATAAATAAATAAAGAATTTGTGTGGGTATTTCTTCTTACACTAATTAAGGAATAGCATGGATATGGGTCCAAATTCTCACTTAATCTGTAATTTGTGCAATTTAGTAACAACGGAAAGCCTAGCGATTAGATGTGATTTCTGCCAACGATTAAACGACTTTAACTGCATGAATTGGAATGAGAGGGAAATAACTCTTGTCTCGAACGCGAAACACGTCGTGGGGATCAAATTTCTATGTGCGTGTACACAGACCGTAAATTCTTTCGCGGTCTTTAAAGAAATGGAGATAGCAGACTCGAAAGTTACAAAAAAGAATGAAATAATGGGGACACATGTCCGAAATGGTCCCAACGAAAAACAGGGTGGATGAGAGAGAAGACGAAATAACGAATAACAGCATAATAACGAACAACAACTTAATAATAAATAACGACATAAACAATATAATACGGAAGGAAGACATAGATGAAAGGAAAGAAATAAGTAAAAGTGGCGAAGTAGACAAACGGTCCAACGAGCGAAATGATAAAAGATAATAACTAAAAACGTAGAAAATAACAGCCAAAGAAAATAATGATAATGCCAAAACTAAGAACTTGGAAAATAATAAAAAGAAAGCAGAAGCGTAGAAAATATCGTATGCAAATACTACGCGAAAGGAAACTGCAGATATCGGGATGGGCAATGCATATATGCACATCCCACATTATGCAAAATGCATTACACAAGTGGATACTGCAAGTTTGATAAGAAATGCATGTTCCACCATCTTACGTCTGCAACACTTATGAAAGATATGGGAGTTGCAAATATGAAAAAAAATGCCGATACCACCACCCTCAAAGGAACGCAACGAGGGAACAGAAAAAACGAACATCAAAGAAGAGTGGAAATTTTTTAGACGCAGCCAACACATTTCAGCTGCTAAATACTCTCAGCAATTACAAAACCAGCTGACAAATATAAATATAGAAATCCGAGAGCCGGACAGAAGGTACGAACAAAGGCACTTCATGCGTATCGGGACAACAGGTACCGACAAAGATAAAAAGAGGTAAATTCTCGGAGGACCACAAGGCAACGAAACCGGCACCCCCATTGGAAAACAAATCGGAACCACCTGTATGCGAAAAAGAAAGAGAAAAAAAAAATAATCCTAGCCAACATACAGGGCCAAATCAAACCACTCCACGAACAAAGTTATACCTGAAAGGACTCATGCAAGAAGCCGGAGCAGACTTTGCATGCCTCACGGAAACTCATCTAAAGGACTGCCAGGCGAACTGTGAAAATTGTGAGTCCTGTATTGACAAAAAAGAAATACAAATTGACAACTATAACATCCTCCGAGCCGACAGAACAGTGAGACGTAAAGGAGGATGTGCTATTTACACACGCGAAAGGCACATAGCAGAAATGGCTATAAGTACCTCAAACAACTACGTAGAATGTGTAGCAGCAAAAATTGAAAAATTAAATATGGTACTAATTGTAATGTACAGACCCCCAAACACGCCAACCTCAAAATTTTCAGATTCCATTACAGAGGTAAGAAACTTAGTAAAAGATCTACACTCTCCAACCCCAAATATTTTTCTCTGTGGTGATTTTAATTTCCCATTCATGAAATATAAAAGGATAGGAAAAAATATATGTATACACCAGGACAAGGGGGGCACACGAGAAGACCAGGAGCAGGTAAAAATGCTACTAGCTTTAGCTGATGAATTTATGTTAACGCAAGAAATAACAGAAAACACAAGAAAAAACAACTGCCTAGATTTGGTATTCACAAACAACAGTAATCTAATTGATAATGTGGAAATATCCCCAACTAGGATATCAGACCACAACATCATTGAAATAACAACTAATATAAAGGCAACAGGAAAGGAAAGAACACGCACAACAGAAAGAGGCAAATTCGAAATTTTTAATTTTCACTCCAAAGCTATAAACTGGGAAGATGTGACATCCAGCATGGAAGTAATAGATTGGAAAACCATTTTCGAGGCCAAGACAACGGAAGAGATGCTAATGACGTTAAAGGAGAAGACGTTAGAAATTGTGAAAAAACATGTCCCAAAGATACAACAAAGAGGAAAGAGAAGCAGGTTCGAAAGACAAAAGAGGGCATTGTTCCGAAAGACAAAAGAGGACATTGTTCCGAAAGACAAAAAGAGTGACTGCAAAATTAAGTAATTGTAAAGATAACATCAGAAAAATATTAAATGATAAACTGCAAAGTATCGATGTCGTCATACAGGAACTAATCGAGAAGCATACAGAAAAAGAAGAAGATGACGCTATAGAAGCGATAAAGGCTAACTCAAAGTACTTCTATAATTTCGCAAAAAGAAAGTCGAAAAACTAAGCGACTATCGGGCCTTTAAAAAATGAGAACAGTGATTTATCTGATGATCTAACAGAAGTAGCTGAAATATTAAAAGCTCAGTATGAATCATCTTTCAGTATCCCAAAAACTGACAAACTGATATGCGATAGAAACGCGTTCTTTGAAGAAGAACCACAAGGGGAAAGTATAACGGATTTCGACTTTACGACGGAGGATATTGCACAAGTCATAGGGAAACTAAAAACACACTCAGCGGCAGGACCGGATAAATGGAATGCCACACTGATCAAAAACTGCAAGAATGCAATCGCTGAGCCCCTATACTGGATATGGAGACGATCATTAAACACGGGAGAAATACCGGGCATCCTGAAGAGCGCGAACATAGTCCCAATATATAAAGGAGGAGATCGATCCGAGGCCAAAAACTATAGGCCAGTGTCGCTTACATCTCATCTCACCAAAATATTTGAAAGAATTGTTAGACAGAAAATCTATGACTTTTTGGAAACTCAGAAAAAATTCAATGATAACCAACACGGGTTTCGGTCAGGCAGATCATGCCTGTCACAACTAATGAAACACTACAACAACATTATTGATTCACTTGAAAGTAATGAAAACTATGATGTACTATACACAGACTTTGCTAAAGCGTTCGACAAGTGTGACCATGGAATCATAATACATAAACTGAAATATATGGGAATAACAGGAAAAGTAGGGAAATGGATATATAATTTCCTTAATGAGCGGAGGTAAGTCGTTACAGTACAAGGAGTATCTTCATCAGAATCAGAGGTCCTCAGCTCAGTACCACAAGGAACGGTATTAGCTCCACTACTCTTCATAATCATGCTAACTGACATAGATGAGGACGTTACCAGAGACAGCACAGTAACATCCTTTGCAGATGACACAAAGATCAGTAGAAAAATACGAAAACCAGAAGACATAGGATCTCTACAAACCGACATAAACAAAATTTACAAGTGGACGGAAGACAACAATATGAAGTTTAACACCGAGAAATTTCAGCTATTACGGTACGGAAAAAGAGAAGACCTAAAGTCCATGGAATATTATACCCCAAATGG
>JAJOZX010000758.1:1105000-1110000 GCA_023014485.1 Bathynomus jamesi | reverse complement strand
TTACAGTTTCATTGAAGTACATTACGTTGTTTACCATTCTTACAGTGTTTTTATATATTTATATATGGTTATAATATATGGTTATAATATATGGTTATAATATATGGTTATTATATATGGTTATTATATATGGTTATTAGTACAACACAAGTACATGAGACATGACACACATAATATAACATAACGCATGATAATGTTATAAATTCGAATCAGAGCGAAAGGAGATATTTTATCTTTGAAACGTTCAATTTTGCAATAGTTAGCGGAATTTGATAACTTAACTAAGCATTTTCGAGTTCAATGCGGGAGGTGATATAATTAAAAATAAAAATGAAAAAATAATACGAGAACGTATTTATGCGTTTTCGAACGAATGCATGAAGTTTTGCGTTTCATAGATTGACACGAGTAAAAATGAATATTTAATAAAATTTATATAGGATAATGATCAAGGGAAATTAATGACGTATAGATGAATATGGTTGAATAATAATATTTATACTACATAACACCACAACATTATTATTAAAGAATTTACCATACATTGAATACGGAAGATGTCCAAATACTAAGCAGATGATTCAGTGTACAAGGTATGGGAAACGTAAAGAGAAAAGTTATTTTATGACGTCATAGTGTATAAGTCATTATTAGAAAAGATGAATTAGAGACAAAGAGTGGGTAGTAATGACTAAGAAGTACAACTACGGGTTCCAATCCTGTTATATGCAAAGTGTATGCATAATCTAGGGTCGAGGGTGAGATGCAAGACAATCATAATTAATTATAATAACTTCTATAACAAATGGAAAATGGATAATGGATACGACTAAACCATAGAAATGGTAGATCGTAAGGTTATGACACAAACAAAAGTAGAAAGCTACAATTAAAATTTTTATCCAAACTCGCGTTAAGCGATTTTGGTTCTTATGTAAAAATGAATATTGATTATTCATTGTTCATTTTTTACATTGCGCTCCCCTTTAAAAATGATATTTATACAATAATCTAATAGGGTACCATTAATACAATACAAATGAGAAAATAACATCCTAACTACTTCAAGTTAGATGACGAATTTTTCTTTACATTACAAATTTTTATACAGAACAAGTGAGTTATTATATAATATAAAAAATTCAAAGATTAATACTTTAATTTAGACAAACATTTAAGTTAGACAAACCATGATATGGTTAAATTTTTTTATCAAATTTTATTTTTTCTGTGGGATAAATTAGGTACATAATGAATAGAGTAGATAAAAGGGAAAACGTAAATCGTACAATCTATAAGATAATTTTTATTGACTATTGTAGGTAAAAAAATCGAATGACGTAATGGATGATGTATAGACCTGTGGTCTAGTGTGTATTTATGTGTACTAGGTACAAAGTGTGTATCTTACAATTTCGAGGGACAGATTAGCTGAGAGGATTGTTCAATTAACTGAATAAATGCATGAGCAAGATATATTAGAAAGCAAAAATGATTAAGATTAAATTACATAGTTAGCATTTACGCGCAATGAAATAGTTTATTGTGATATCCAATGAATTTAGCATAAGGTTTGTATATATAGTATATATAGTGTGCATACATGCATTTTCATTGACTGTTGTAGGTACAAATCGAATTACGTAGTGGATGATGTATAGACCTGTGGTCAAATGTGCATTTATGTTTATTGGGTACAGATTGTAGTGGTTGGTGATACGTTCAAAAGGAGAAAGGGGATTTATATTTGAATAGTTGAAGTTATATGTCAGTGTGCAGATGTATCTATAAATATTGGTAAGAAGCATCTGTAGATGAGTGAGTCGGTACAATAGTATGTAGAATATGAGAGTAATTTGTTCATCCCGTAAAGAACTAGATCATTAGGGGTCATTGGTGGATTAGGATTATATATATATATATATATATATATATATATATATATATATATATATATATATATACTTTAAGGAACAGATAAAATAACTTAATAAATGCATGAGCGAGAATTTATATATAGTAAGCAATAATTATGATGATGATGTTTGCATACGAGTTTTAATGCAAAAGTGACTGGAGGGACGGAACGTAAATGAATTCGAATATGTGTCAAAAGTAATAAAATTCAATTAGGATTATAGATTTTACATAATTAATCAGTTACACGTATAAGGTAATTAAAAAAACGAACTTAGAGGACCTTACAATTAATGAAAGTAAATCTAGCGGTATTAAAAATTAAATTTTGAAGATGGAGTTAAATTCGACTAGTAACATTCCTAGCTATATATGAACTATATAACCATTGACATTAACCAGAAGTATCGGTACGATAATTGAATTAAGAAAATTAAGAATACAAATTAAAAATATAAATCAATTATGCATTTCAATAAGCTAAACATAATTTTATAATATTCTAAAAAATATAAAAACACAACTTAACATAAATTGAGGTTATGTTCCATCGTACCAAAGAGGAATTAACCATGGTTGAACCATTTCTCTGGTTGACACGGTTCAACTGGGGTTGGGGGTGTTAAAATAAAATAAAATAAAAAGACAAAGTTTGGAGTACGACATTCGGGGGAATTGAGTGACTAATCAGGGGGTATAATTCTGAAATTGACAATTACATCTGTTCGCGAGCACTTTGCTCCTTTTTTTTTTTTTTTTTTTTAAAAAGGTTGCTTGTCACACTACTTAGAACAAAAATTAAAAGAGTTGAAGCAAAACGGAGGGACGGCATGTCCCTCAGCATAGTAATTTAAAAGGAGTCATTGGGACAAGATCAATTAATTAATTATTACACAACTATTATTATCACATATACATTACAATGATTATCAAAGTCATTACAAACAATTGTAAAAACTGTTTTGGTTACAAACAATAAAATACATAACTATATATTTATATACGCAACAATGGCATGAAAAGAAAAGACAAATCGGTCAATTTCCTTTTTACAAACAAGAAAAAAGGTCTTTTACAACAAAAAAAGGTTGAATTAAATTCTCTTAAACAACAAAAAAAAAGGTTGAATTAAATTCTTAAATTACATTTTCTTTAATTAAATTCTCTTAAATTACAAAGAAAAAGTTGAATTCAATTGACTGCATTGAAAACTGACTTGGGACTCGAAATAAAAATGACTTGGGACTCGAAATAAAAATGACTTGGGACTCGAAATAAAAATGACTTGGGACTCGAAATAAAAATGACTTGGGACTCGAAATAAAAATGACTTGGAATAAAACTGTCTGACTTTAACTCTATCAAGTATTCTGAAACTAACTTGAACTCTATCAAGTATTCTGAAACTAACTTGAACTCTATCAAGTATTCTGAAACTAACTTGAACTCTATCAAGTATTCTGAAACTAACTTGAACTCTATCAAGTATTCTGAAACTAACTTGAACTCTATCAAGTATTCTGAAACTAACTTAAACTCTATCAAGTATTCTGAAACTAACTTGAACTCTATCAAGTATTCTGAAACTAACTTGAACTCTTATCAAGTAATCTGAAACTAACTTGGACTCTATCAAGTATTCTGAAACTAACTTGAACTCTATCAAGTATTCTGAAATTAACTTGAACTCTATCATGTATTCTGAAACTAACTTAAACTCTATCAAGTATTCTGAAACTAACTTGAACTCTATCAAGTATTCTGAAACTAACTTGAACTCTTATCAAGTAATCTGAAACTAACTTGGACTCTATCAAGTATTCTGAAACTAACTTGCTCTTATCAAGTATTCTGAAACTAACTTGAACTCTTATCAAGTATCTTGAAACTAACTTGAACTATATCAAGTATCTTGAAACCAACTTGAACTCTATCAAGTATCTTGAAACTAACTTGAACTCTATCAAGTATCTTGAAACTGAACTGACTAAAATTGACTGCACTTGAACTCTATCAAGTGGAGTCTACTGAAAATGAAACTGACTTGCACTTGAACTGCTATCAAGTGAAGATTAACTGGAAACGAAACTGACTTGCACTTGAACTGCTATCAAGTGAAGATTAACTGAAAACGATAAATGACCGCACTTGATCTCAATCAAGTGGAGACTATTATCCTCTGGACTTACTTGAAATACAATCAAGTATCTCTATAACTCTATAAACTCTCTGTAAACTCTCTCTTTCTTAATTTGCAAGTCAATTCAATTCAATAATTTGAAAAAAATTGCAAACAAAAATAAAAAAATGTAAACAACATTTCACTCTAATGTACGCGAAGGTACTGTACTATTATGTTTGGTACATAAAATAATAGTAATATGGAGCTCCCCATCTTTTTTTAATTGTGAGAGGCTATTGCGAAAACGTTTAGGAAAGTTATCTTCGTAATTACCATTCGCCGCACTATAAATCTTCGGCTTTACAAATTTGTTACAGTCTCGCGTGTTTTGAAAAACAGTGTAATCTCCCTCAGTATTTGTTTAACATAGTTAAAGGCCTCGTTTATAGTGCGGCGAATGGTAATTACGAAGATAACTTTCCTAAACGTTTTCGCAATAGCCTCTCACAATTAAAAAAAGATGGGGAGCTCCATATTACTAAAGCAGACAAGGCTAACACCATAGTTATTATGGACAAAGTGGACTACATCGGAAAGATGAACGAGCTTCTCCAGGACCCCGCCACATACACCAAACTTAGGAAGAACCCGCAGGATGACGTCATCAAATCATTTAATAGTGGCTTGAAACGCCTTCTCAAAGATCATAAGGACTTAATTCCGCTTTTCATGTCCACTTCACCTGCTCTGGCCCTACCTTTACGGTCTTATTAAAACCCACAAACCTGGTAACCCTATGCGCCCTATTATTAGCTCGGTGGGCTCTATTACTTATAAACTCTCCAAATGGCTTGTCAAAGTCTTGTCCCCCATTCTCGGAACTATCTCTGATTCACATGTAAAAAATTCCATGGATCTTACGGAAAAATTGAATAATGCACGTACTGAAACTAACGATAAA
>JAJOZX010000758.1:957500-1100000 GCA_023014485.1 Bathynomus jamesi | reverse complement strand
ATATATATATATATATATATATATATGTGTGTATATATATATATATATATATAATATATATATATATATATATATATATATGTAGGTATATATATATGTATATATATATATATATATATATATATATATATATATATATATATTATATATATATATAATATGTATATGATATGGTTCAGACGTCCAGAAAACGCACCTGGCTTTATTCCGAAGCCTGTGAGGAGGTCGGGGAACGCCGACATTTTGCGCTAAGAAATTGCTGTGGAAGGAGGTGCCGCTTCAGTTACACTATATATATATATATATATATATATATATATATATATATATAGTTATCTACGCCAGCACGAGTGGCTGTATTAAAAGCCATTCAGTTATTCAACCATTCAAAGACAGCCAGCCAGAGAAGTCAGAGAAGCCGTCATTTTGATCCAAGATGCTCCAGCGAGAAGTGGCTCTTTCCAGTTATGCTTTTAATAAAACTATGCATTTTATTCTCTTTTTAAACACATACATACACACATACATACATGCAAACAAACAAACATGTAAATAAACATGCAAACGCACAATCATTCATATACTGTACTAGTATTATAGCCGCAAAAGGTTAGAGTGCAGGAATGTTGCAAGTGATTACGTAATGTTGCAAAGGGGGTGGGGGTGTTGCGAAGGGGGGTGGGGTGTTGCAAAAAAAAAGAAAAAAAAAGAAAAAAATACCCCAAAGGGCCCTTTGTTGCCAACCGGGGTTGCAAGGGGCATGCAACTTGGAGGTGGAGTTCTCCCCCAAGCTATTCCCCCCAAAGGGCCAGAAAGGAGAGAAAAGAGGAGAGAAAGGAGGAGAGGTGTTCACCTGGCAGGAGCCAAGTGCATATTAAGACTTCAGCCGAGTAGGCGTTGTTTTATAGGCTCCTAATCAGCCAGTTGGCTGAGCCAAGGGGGGGAGGGGTACACCTGCAGGAGAGAGAGAGTAGTTGCAACTTGGAGGCGGAGTTCTCCCCCAAGTTATTTTCGTTTACCTAACCTAAGAGGCCTCTAAGGAGTTTTCCCAAAGGGCCAGAAAGAGAAGGACCAGAGGTCCTTCCTCGGCTGGGAGCCGAGCTTGAATGACTCCGTCAGTCGTCTCTCGGTCTTTTATAAACCTCTATTCTGGCTGAGTTGCCAGATAGCGCCATGTATTCAGTTGCCAGATAGCGCCATGTGTTCCAGATAGCAAAAACCATATATTAATCATCCATTTAAATAGTGTACTACAATATATGACGGTAGATGAATCCAATCAAATTCTGTTTATTAAATAAATAATTTTTACACACCTAATTTATATTATAATTATTTAAGTCACGAAACGAAATGAAAATTTATGACACACACGAGCCTCATCCCCTGCGAAGAAAATTGAAAAAAACGTAATTTAAAGAAATTAATCAATTGAAATTAGCCAAAACACAATCCGCTATAACGGGGTCGGTTTCGAAGAACACCTGCTGGTTGAGAGACCTTCCCCCGAATCCCTGATAAGCCTCCCTTCACTCCAAAAGAAATGAAAATTTATGAAACACACAGAGCCTCATTCCCCTGCGAATAAAATTGAAAAAAACGAAATTTAAAGAAATTAATCAATTTAAATTAGCCAAAACACAATCCGCTATAACGGGGTCGGTTTCGAAGAACACCTGCTGGTTGAAAGACCTTCCCCCCAATCCCTGATAAGCCTCCGTTCACTCCAAACGAAATGAAAATTTATGAAACACACAGAGCCTCATCCCCATGCGAAGAAAATTGAAAAAAAAACGAAATTTAAAGAAATTAATCAATTGAAATTAGCCAAAACACAATCCGCTATAACGGGGTCGGGTCTCATTCCCACCCAATCCCCTGCGAAGAAAATTGAAAAAAGCCGAAATCTAAATTACTTCTACAATGAAACACATTCTCAATGCGCTTACAAAGAAACATATATTAATCAAAATACCACAATATATTTATATAGTTAATCAATTGGAAGATTCAACCATATAAAATACCACAATATATTTATATAGTTAATCAATTGGAAGATTCATTTAAACACACGTTTCAATAAATCATTTATTTCCTATTTAAATACCGAAAAACGAAAGAAGAAACGAAGAAAATTGCAAAAAAAACGAATTCTAAAGAAATTAATCAATTAAAATTAACCAAAACACACGATCGTATTCTCCAATCTATACACACACACGCGCACACACACACACACACACACACACGAGGAAAAGGAGACTCTGTGTCCATTCGATTCACCTATTGCCAGAGGCGATTTTTTTCTTACGATAATTTTTACCTTTCTCCCAGACAGCTTGAACAAATCCTCTCTTCACTCCATTTCTTTGATATACCCACAATTATATATATATATATATATATATATATATATAGAGAGAGAGAGAGAGAGAGAGAGAGAGAGAGTTTTGTTCAAATAACGTTAAGTGTACTAATTTAAATTTACTTTCTTTTTTCCAGGTTAACTATACCCACAATTATAATAAATAATAATCGAATTACGGACGATTGTTCGAACACAATTGTTCGAACACAATTGTTGGAAAACCATAGTTCGAAAAACAGTTGTTCGAAGCAACAATTATTCGAAGTTATAATTGTTCGAATGAACAACCAACTAAATAAAATCTTAGTTGCCAAGACGCAAATACGAAGACGTAAATAAGAAGGTTAGCCTCTTCATTTAAACTATAACATTTATAGTGCTGCGATTAAACCACCCTTAAAATGGCAGAGTTTGTTTCTAGTGAGAAAGGAAAGCCAATGCTCTTAGTGAATGGGTTTTTATATGTAAGAGACCTAACCTAACCTAACCTAACCTAACTATAATTTGCAACTATAGTTTACCTTGACTTTCATATGCTTCTATCCTGCTTTATTAATAAAGATTTTTAACTTTGAATAACGTATGAATAAAGATTTTTAACTTTTAATGTTTTTTAATACTTTTTGTTTTTCGAACTATGGTTTTCGAACAATCGTGTTCAAACAATTGTGTACAGGACCTGCATTGTCTATAAGGGGAAACTTGAGTAATGGAAATATTATTTTCTCGAAAACTATGGGTGATAGAAAAATTCTGAAACCGGAATCACTATCAAAAGTTCTATAAGAACACCAAATAATTTTTCGTTTTTCCCTATCGTAATTTCTCGCCGAATTGGGAAAGGTTTTCACTCCGCCTTAGACCCACAGTTTAACGTGGAAATCGAATGCTCTTTTAAAATATAATTAGGATATATTTCTTTATTATAAAATAAGTTAACAATTGAAATTATGTTAACACAAGAATTTGTGAAAACATTACTAATAACTTGTAAGTAAAAATAAAAATATATAATAAGGGACTACCATAGAAATGTAAGTGTCTATAATTTATTCAAAGAAACACGATTTTATATATATGTTACTCGTCCGGTCCCGTTTATAGCGATTGGTACACTCATAGCTCCACCCAGCTACATCGGCAGCAATCACTACGAACATCTGTCTTTTGGGCGGAGCTTGGCGATTGTGCATATAAAGGGGATATTTTTTCAGTTGGGAGTAACAGTAGCTATTTTCTCGTCAGTGTATAATCATTCCCTCCACCGTGGACCTGTACGTCTCCTCAGATTTGTATGAAGAAAGTGACACTGCGGCATTACCGCAATTAGTCTTTTTACGCGATTGACCGTGATGAATTATTTCAACGCAAACCGTAGAAGATATTTGCAGTGACGCTCCTTACAATCCGACGCAAGGGACTACCATAGAATGTAATTGTCTATATTTCGATTTTATATATATGGATGGGTTGTAGTATCTCGTCAAATAGATACTCGCCAAAATTTTTTTATGTCAATCAATGTTATTTGTTATCCCCATTATGCTAAAATCGAAATTTTTTATGGCAATCAATGTTATTCCTCTTAAATGAACCAAAGATATCTTCACATATGGGGATCTGTCTGTATACTCTGTATAGTTTTAAAAGAATGAACATTATCCTTTAAGGTCCGATAGGATTTGACACTGTTATACAATCTTTTGAAGAATCTCGTGTCATGAATACGGAGGATATACTGAACAGTCAGCAATGTCACACATCCTCCACCATGGACCTGTACGTCTCCCCAGATTTGTATGAGAAAGTGACACTGCGGCATTAACCGCAATTAGTCTTTTTAACGCGATTGACCGTGATGAATTATTTCCAACGCAAACCGTTGAAGATATTTGCAGTGACGCTCCTTACATCCGACGCAAGGGACTACCATAGAAATGTAAGTGTCTATAATTCGATTTTTTATATATATGGATGGGTTGTAGTATCTCGTCAAATAGATACTCACCAAAAATTTTTTATGTCATCAATGTTATTTGTTTATCCCCATTATGCTAAAATCGAAATTTTTATGGCAATCAATGTTATTCCTCTTAAATGAGTCAAAGATATCTCACATAAGGGGATCTGTCTGTATACTCTGTATATGTTTTAAAAGATGACATTATCCCTTTAAGGTCCGATGAGGATTTGACACGTGTTATACAATCTTTTGAAGAATCTCGTGTCATGATACGGAGGATATACTGATCATCAGCAATGTCACACCGAAATAATGTAAGTGTTTTTCGATCTTTTTGGGGTAAGAAAATATATTTTCATAATTTATTAATGAAGAAATCAGTAAATAACCACTACAGAATACCGTTACAAAATATACGAACAAAACATTATACTATACAACGAGTACGTACAATTGGAAAGCGGATTTTTATATGTCCTGCATACCATTTCATCGTTTTCGGCGAGTGTGACACGGGTCAAATAAATTTAAAAAATTTATAAATTCTTTATCACATGACATATGCGTGAGAAATGAGACGCAGTACATTCCGCAACATTACTAAAATATCCTTGTATACGAAATGGGTTCCATACAACTTCGGGAATATGTAACTGAGCGAGAAATTTTACAATAATAGGGTCACTCCAGGGTTGAGTACCGAGTGAATCAAAATAGTACATGCGCTGTCTATTTTTAAAATAGAGAGCGATCCAGTGAATCCCTTCATTACCGATGACATCTGTGTTCACAATAAGACTACCGCATTCTCGCGTACTTGGCAAACTCAATGTTTCATTCTTCGCAAACACGCCGATAAATTTGGAACGTGTGACTCGCTCCATTACTTTCTGAAGTGTATTAGCATCCATTTTAAAAGTCAGTGATAACGCTCCTAAATTTATCTACTTCTATTAGGGCTTGCGATTCGAGATATACTAGTACACTAATAGGAGCGTCTATAGGCTTGGCGAATCCCAGCCGCACTGAGATGTTTCCGCTCTGCTGTGGGGTTAAATGGGTATTTACGCTAGCATATAAGTCAGGTTGTAATGTTCAAAACGGATAAAGGTTAAATTGATCAATGAATTCTTCTGCGTTACCCCATACCAAGCTCATCACAATCACCTGCAATATGGATCAGATACTATAGGCTCTGGCGCAAAGAGGTAACACAGCGTTGATGAATATCCGTACCCATTGTTCCACCCAAACCCAAAGTGCCATTAACGTTTATAGAGTTATATTTTTAAGTCCGAAATTCTCGAATTTAAAGGCACTCTTTTTATGTTTTCCATTCACCGAAGCATGGTTCTGCATGCCGATTAATATCTTTCTAGGAAGATTCCCAGGGCAATGTTTTCTATCTGCTTCGATGCCAACCCTGCAGGAAGCGTATAAAGTTTGATTTGCACTCTGTTAATAGGATATTTCACTGTAGCGTTTAGTAAATTTTTCTCAATTTTAGTTGTTTGGTGAACTTAATTTCACTCGCCGTACGCGGAGGTATGTGTCCATAATGTGAACCACAACGGGCTTTGCACCATCTTCTTGATCAGCATCCAGATTTAAGCAGATCTCAGGATGGTGCGGGTGATTTATTTTCATATCCACCCCGTTCACAAGAACTTCTCCTGGAAAGTGAAATCGTGTGCAACCGTCCAAAACACTCGTATATTTTCTTTTTAGAATTTTTAAATTTGTCCTTTATACTATTTTCATCTTAGTTGATAATATCCCTCGGCACTAAAAGGTAGCCTTCGCTTCTTTGGAAAAGTTGAGGGGACTTTTCCAGATAGGCTCGTAGATGATAGTACCCCGTGCCTGCCGATATGTTGGTCTGATTTAAATATACGTCACACTGGTTGATATGGAGTGCAGAAAGTTTGTTTCAGGTTTACAGCATATTTGTCATCGCAGACCGTTCATCAGAATGGGATTACGTAGCTTAGCGTACATGTGCACACAGCTTGGATCAAAAAAGTAAGGACCTGAGCTGGGTATCACGATTCTATAGGTGCATCGGGAACTAATTGTGTTTAAAGGGTTAATTGTATAAAGTCAATGTGCTCAATAGAAACTTAGGTGGAGGTAGCTCAAAAAGGGACAGCTCCGATTTATCGCATGTGAACTACATGGGTGGATGAAGCGTGCCATGGCGAAATAGGACTCCTCTCTCGACAAGTGGTAAAACAAACTATGATTCATGAGATCAATGTCCTTAGCTTATATCAGTCAAAAAAGTGGTCAACCATAGGTTTCATTCGCTTACAGCACTTCTTTTTTGATAGCCTTTTACGTTTAATACCACGTGACCCCTTCTTCTTCCGGGCAGCCCGCTTCTTCTTCTTCCGCCCCACGCATTTTTCTCTTTGCATCTTTGATGATTTCGTCCCGTGTACGCTTTAAATGTTTTTTAGAGCCTCTTTAGGTTTAGCCCAGGCCAATATGTCTTCTGCAGTGTTAATACTGATTGCAGCGCTTCCTTCCAAGGTATCTGGCACCCTCTTCAGCAAGGAACAGCCGTACGTAGTATGGATGAAAAATGGACCCAAGTCCACTACCGCGCTGGTATCGCACCCTCGATCGATGGTGAAAGCTTCCTATCCATTATAACTCAGTGCGTCGAAAAGTGTAGCTTCACTGTTAAGCTCCCGTTACCGAATGGGAAGTTTCACCCTCAATCGTTCTTATATATATTGAGATATTGGTTATTAAATTAGTTGCAACATTCACATAATGGGGTCTGTCAAATGTAATATCAAACTCCTTCCTCTATGGTTGGGGATGTGAGCAATGCGTAGCAGGCGTGCCTGGGTATCCCAACAAACTGGTGCTCCACTATATTACTGTAAATATAGCACATGTCTGGGGACCTTCAGCCAATTTCTCCATCTTCAATTGATACATTAATCTGGGCAAGTCATGCTGTGTCTCGTGCGTGAAATGTGTCTCTTGGAAGGCTGCGCTATATCGGCCATTGGCTAGAATTTGGAACTTTCTATGGTCTTTAATACGTCTGTTAGTCTTTGATTTTAGGATTAGTGTATGTGAGGGTTGTTTACGATTTCGTATACTAAATCATTCGTAAGTTTGAGTTTCTTAAACTTACGTTTAAGCCTCTCACAACATCCTCGGCCGAACCATATTGACCCGGTCCTAGTCTTACTTCTGTACTGTAATACCGTGCAATCTTAGTGCGAGCGATACGCATAGTTTCATCCATAGCTACCCCAGCTTTTTCACACTCGTCAATGTCTCTAAGAATCGTAAAAACGGTTTCTTTATGTTCAATATTTAAAAAGATGGTGTCCAGCTGAATTTCGCATATCCCCACCTCATACGAATCACGACCCAATTCAATGTGCTTGTGGAGTTCTGTTACAAAGTTGGCTAGTGTGTTGTTAGGGTGTACAGACAGGGACGAGGAGGACGGGAGTGTGACGTAGAAATGGTTAGGAGCCATGTTGCATACTATTTAAGCTTCATTATTGCATCAGCTTTTATATAGGTGTTGAAGCTTTCTGGGTACCCTAGCCCATTTCACCAGTACATTTTTCTCTTTCTGAACCTTTGCTTCCTAAAATTTCTCAATTTTAAACACATTTTTTCCTAAATTAAACGCAACTTTCTGCAATTCCTCGGGGTAAAAGCCTCCTGAGATTTATTCCCCATTCAAATCTTCATTGTAATACATCATTATCTCACCTTTAGGTCTCATAGCCCTAACTTTAAAAATCTCGCGTGTCCATCCTTGCTCAAAACCCTTTGCGAATTTGTTCCCCGAACGCGACAGCCTTACATAATCATTGATTTTGAAGCGCGCAGAGTGTGGTGGTGGTGGTGATCCATCTCTCCTCGGGAGCGTACCTCTTTCTAAAACTTCGTTAGGTGTTGTCCCAATCGTGCGATGGTGTGAGCGGTTGTAGGATGAGGCCAATGATTCCAGAATGTCTAGAAATCTGTATGTGTTTTTATGTGTAAAATAACGGTGCATGCGTTCCTTTATGGTGCGCTGAACTCTTTCAGCTAAAGAAGCCTTATGTATAGAATTGGTTGTGTAATAGCTGATATTAACTCTGTCAACATGTTCTGAAAAGCACGGCCTATAAATTCCTTCGCCATATCCGTACAAAATAGCCAGGAACCCTGTTTTCTTTTAACATTAGCGTTTGGTGGCTTTAGCAACTGTTTCAGGTGATTTATTTTTCAGAGGAACTAGCCACAGATATCTAGAGAATACGTCTATTATGAATAGAATGTAGCGGTAACCATCGTTATACACAGAATATCTTTGCATGTCTGTAAATCTGCTTGCCAAATAGAATCAATCGAGGAAGCCGTTGTCTTGGCTGTTTTAAACCTTTTTCTCACAGGCTTATGAAGCGTATAAGCGTCCTGCTCCCTAAAAATCTTTCAACATCTTTTTTTCCTACTCCGTAAACACTTCTGTACAGTCTATCTACGCCGCCGTAAGAGGATGGGGTAGAAATGTCATAATAGCGTTTAGTTAATACGTTAGCCATTTGCGTATTTTAGATGAACGTGGGTAGGGTTGGTTTAACCTCTTCTTGCTCCTCTTCAAAGGTGTTACCGCCGGGGGTGACGGCGCCTTCAATTGTGTCACAGGCGTTGCATGTTCCAAGTCTTTTAACCTGTTCAGATTTCCTATCAACGTTTTAGGGACATTTATTTGTTGTAGTCTTGCTTTAATATGCTTCCATCCTGATGGTGATGGCCTATCCCACTTTCTCACCAGATCATGGACAATGTCTACGATATTCGATCCCTGTACCTTTGATCCTTCCACAATGATCTCCCTGTATCGGTCCATTGTATGGCGGATCCTCATTCAATAGATTATAAAGACTTAAGCCTTTACTCCTCAATGTATGGGGGAGGGTACTTTTTAATACATGTTCGATATTTTGTGTGGCTAATCTTTTTGGTTGGTCAGCTGTATCGTCGGGCTCAGATCCTATGTCGCCATGTCCATCGTCCCCCGTGCTGTGCCTAATAACCACAGGAATCTCTGTAGGGCTCTTATAATTTTCGTACTCGTGAAGAAATTTCTGCAGAGCTTCTTGGTATAAGATTCTTTTCTCATCAGGTGTTTTTTCACTGTTTAATAGGGCTAGCAATTCGCTTTCCATTCTTTTAAGTCTGCTTTTACGGGGATCTAGATACGTGTCTGGATTCCTTTGCAGTGAAGCGTACACCTCGTGGGGAATCACTACTACTTTCTTCATTATATTAATCTAGTCAGTAAAGGACCCAAAACTGAAAATAAGATGGGGAGAAATGACCCTCCTGTTTGTACAATAATTCGTTTTTTCTTCGCTACAGTTTGACTTTTATGAGCGAGTGCGTATTATGTTCTTGTAGCGGCGTAGGCGAGCCTTCTGAGGGGTTTTCATTGATACATTGCAATTTATAACGTTAAGACAGATTTCACAGATGCATTTTAAAAAGTCGGCGTCGATATTTTTAATAAACATCTGCTGCAATGCCCGGGGCAGTCGATGATAGATTTTTATTAATTCGCGGTATTTCTTTAGTCTCTTTGTCATTCTGGAATATACACCGTTCAGGCTCGTTTGGAAATATATTCGTTCGCAGAAGCACTCTAAACGTGTTTCGCGGATGAAGGTCGCAAAGCAAATATCCGTAACGTGTGTAGCTTCTTATAAACTTCCAAAAACTCCTTACGCTGATTCGGGAACATTTGATTGGCTAATACCCCAATTTGTGATACATCTCTACGTTGCGCGAAAAAGACTAGATATTGCGTATTTAACGACACATCGCGCATGTATCTATTTTTGAAAAATAGATTCTGATTGATGAAAAACACGCTTATGTTAAGATGGTGGGAGAATACTGTAAATGTCTCGGCAAACGTTTATCCATCTCCAACATGAGATCGTCAATTACAATGATTGTATGTTCATTTCCCTTTAACGAATTAACGTTATATACGCCTTTGTGGAACAAAATATCATCTTGGTACTCGTTGAACACTGATTGATACGTCGAATAGCACCATATAACTTTATGCACCAGTAATAGGTCCCCAACCCTCAACCTCTTACGCAACAAGCCCCCCAGCAGCACCTCCCGCTAATATATTCCCTTATTCATCCGCCGCCCCCCGTTCTGTTAAGTCTACAATAATAGATCCCCAACCCTCAACCTCCTAAGCAACATGCCCCCCAGCAGCACCTTCCGCTAATATATCCACTAATTCATCCGTCACAGTTGCCCCCCGTTCTGCTGAGGATGATATAACGATCGAATTGGTGCGATCCGCAGCCCCCACCCCAGCCTTGACTAGAAATCGGTATAGAGTCAGGGTCGACCCTAGAGGCATGCATAGCAATGGAATTGAGCGCGGGCTACGCCGGGTTGTACAGCGTATTATAGAGTTTGCTCTTCAGAATCGCGACGAGCGTGAAGTCAGGACGTGTCTGTCCTTTGGATTCGGGTCAGATGACGGTGATGTAGACGATTATTGGGTGATAGTGCCATTTAGACGTTTGGCGGCTGAAGATGTGGAATATATATTAGGACGTATAATGCAAGCCGCCCAAAGTAGTATAGCCTTTAATATGGACAACTTCACGGTAAATATTGATCGTGTATTCCGTGTTGCGGGTCATAGTGCCATACCGTATACTCTTAACTTCATTCTCCGATTATTTACCGAAAGCATATAAACGTCGATCGTGGTTGCGGCTTTATAGCAGTACTCTTAGCACGTATGTTTACTGTACAAAATACACAGGCCACAAAAATTTGGTTGCCTACGGTCGTGGCGCGTGCTCGTAAACTAGCTGTAGACTGTGAACTTGAATTTGACTGTAATATGGGTCCTGAAGAGTTGAGAAGGGTAGAACAGGAAATGAATGTTCGTATAGTTGTATTTGGGCTGGATGATCGTCGTAGGACTGTGTATGTTTTTAAAAGCTGTGTGAGAGACCGTACAAGACCCCTACTTATTTTAGGATTGTCAGGAACAACGTATCTCCCCATCCGTAATATAAGGTGGCTTTACGCGAGTTATGACAAAAGTAAAAAATATGAGAGACATCATGGTTTGTGTAAGGGGTGCCTCGAGTTTGCGGATGATATTGTGCGACATTGTAAGGAATGTCACATGGTATGTGAGCAGTGTAAAAGCACCAAATGTGAAAGCCGTGTAGTTGACGCTGAGAAGAGAGACTGTGATGTGTGTAGACGCACATTTTTCAATAATAGCTGTTTTGATTTCCATAAATCAATTGGCACGTGCAGGAAAATGAGAATCTGTGAATGTGGTATGTTTCACACAATGGATAATTGGGGAAAATTTAAGCACAAGTGTGACGTAATTCACTGTCCTACATGCCAGGAGGAATATAAGGCGGATGGAGTAAAGCATGTATGTTATATGAAAGATGCTATGCCTAAATATAACCCTTGTATAACTATGTACTACGATATAGAAACATATACGAACGCTGAAACCAAAGAGGTAATTCCACATTTACTTGTGAGCCAGACCATCTGTGATGAGTGTATGGGTATCGAATGTGACGAGTGCCCCAAATGTGGTAAACGGACAAACGTTTTTAGAACGAATGTCCGCGATAGTCCTGTGAAACTATTTGTGTCCTATATTGTCAAGTTAGCCGACAAGTTCAAAAAAATGACTGTGTATATTCTCGCCCATAACGGGGCAAAGTTTGATACGCAGTTCCTTTATAAGGAGTTGCTTGAACACGAATCTCTGAGATATTTACAGGTGATCCATTGAAAAGAGGCAACAAATTAATACAGATGCAAAAAAGAGGCAATGTACAATTTAAAGACACTTTATTATTCACACCTTGTAAATTAGCAAAGCTACCCAAGGTGATGGGAGTAGCAGCTGAAGTTTCCAAAGGATACTTCCCTTACACTTTCCTCACCAGCGAGACTTTAAACTACGTAGGCCCACCACCGCCCAAACATTATTTTGACTGTATGGATGAACGTGAAGACTTTGATCGATACTACAACAGTTTTAATTAAAGTAACCCTTATAATATAGCTGATGAATGTGAGCGTTATTGCGTGAACGATGTGCGCGTGCTTAGAGTATGTTTCCAGGCCTTTAGAAGGATGTACATAGCCCGTTTCAAATGCGATCCACTGCAAGTCGCAACCACCATCGCATCATTATGTTTTACGGTGTTCAAGAATAACTTCATGCCTAAAGACACCTTAGCCATTATTCACCGAAACAACCCCCGCAGTTACGGACACAAGGCTATTTACTGGCTCATACACCTACAGCAACAGACAGGTGTATACATAAAGCACGCCCGCAACACGGGTGAAGTACCCATTAAGATTAATGGACGTGTTTTTTGGGTTGATGGGTTAAGTGAAAACCGTGTCACTGGTGTGAAGACTGTGTACTCCTTTAACGGTTGCTGGTGGCATGGATGCCCCCGTCCTGAGTGCAGAATCGCCGGAGATATCCAGGGTAGGTCTCCTGCCGACTGTCTTGCATCGACCCGCACCCGCGATCAACTTATAGGATCACAGTTCACTCACAAAGTCTTGTGGGAGCATGAATATGATGCACGGATGGAGACAGACGAGGTGTACCGTGAGGAAATAAACACGATCAAGCGTTCAATGGTGCTGGATTCTCTCAAATGTGGTGATAGCTTGTTTGGAGGACGTACAAATCCATTCAGACTATACTTTCCACCTACGGAGGGCGTGAAGCTCAATTACTACGATTTCTGTTCTTTATACCCATACGTGATGAAGAACAATCCGTACCCCGTGGGCGCACCTGAGAAACTGGTGGGACCTAGCCTACCCTCCATCAATGAATTTTCAAAAAATTTGAATGATCGTTACTTTGGGCTCTCTTTCGTAGACGTACTCCCCCCACGCAATTTATGGATGCCGATCTTACCTGTCGTTATCGACGACAAGCTCATGTTTCCCCTGTGCGTGAAGTGCGCGGAAGAGGATAACGGCGAATGTAACCATATACCCCACCAGCGTAAGATCAGAGGCGTATATACAAGTCCTGAGCTGGCCCTAGCCGTACGCCATGGTTATAGAATACTGAAGATACATGAGGTGTGGAGGTTTCAGAAGCTACCCAACCTTTTCACACCATATATAAACGCCTTTTTGAAGGATAAGGTTGAGGCATCAGGGTATCCGCGAGGAGTTGATACCGAAGATGAAAAGTCTGCCTATATTCAACGTTACCGCGACCGCGAAGGTATACAACTTGATCGTGTCCAAATTGTAAAGAATCCTGGCAAGCGCTTTAGTGCAAAGTTGTGTCTAAACAGTCTATGGGGAAAATTTGCGCAGAATACCGGCAGAGGGAGCATTCATTTGGCACAAAGTTATAGCGATGTCTGGGATTATGCCAATGCTCCCGATAAAGAGGTCATGGAGATCGTGAATGTAGGTAATACTTACATAATAAAGTACAACAACACTGAATTTGCCACAGATACCTCAAGGGTTACAAACATACCTGTGGCCAGCTTCACAACAGCCTACGCC
The DNA here is from genome assembly GCA_023014485.1 of Bathynomus jamesi. Taxonomy (NCBI): domain Eukaryota; kingdom Metazoa; phylum Arthropoda; class Malacostraca; order Isopoda; family Cirolanidae; genus Bathynomus; species Bathynomus jamesi. Next base: position 1,086,063 of record JAJOZX010000758.1, on the reverse strand, counting down.
CGTATAAAACTTTGGGGTCTATTGCATTCTCTTGGGCGGAGAGTATTGTATGCCGATACAGATAGCGTGATATTCACAGAGAGGGAGGGTGAATACATGCCCGCTATTGGGAGTTCCTCGGCGAGCTCACTGATGAGATCAAGGATGAGTATGGGGACAACGCATACGCCGACTCTTTTGTCTCAACAGGACCTAAGACTTATGGGGTACGGGTCAGGGTGGGGGAGGAAATGAAATATATCGTGAAGGCAAAGGGTATTACGCTCAACCATGCGAATCGGCGGGTTGTTAACTTTGAATCGTTGAAGGATCTAGTATGTTTGGACGATGATGAGGGCGAACAACCTCCCCAACTAATTGTAGGCACCCACAATTTTCGGGCGCAGAAGCTGGGGGGCGTGAAGGAACTTAGGGGTACGAAGGTGTGCCGTAACACCTATAGGAAACGTTACCAGTTACCTGGTACCTATGATACCGTACCCTTTGGATACCATAACGTATGATGCTTCTATTGTTAACTCACACGTATTTGTCTTGTATATAATCGTATCTATTGATTTATTACACGTATTTGTAAATATATATATATAACTTGAATATCTCGTTTATTAAATCGTATTTGTAAAGTATCTATTGATTTATTACACGTATTTGTAAATATATATATAACTTGAATATCTCGTTTATTAAATCGTATTTGTAAATATATATAACTTGAATATCTCGTTTATTAAATAAATCATGTTTCAATTAGCGTTTCACTTTCTCCTTTGTGTGTGTGTGTGTGTGTGTGTGCGCAGGTGAAAGTTCTAAGCTCCGCCCACTGTAAGACCGTGAGTCATGCTACTATCTGGGAGTCCCTGCGTGGTCAGTCGACTGCAGTAAGCCCGAGAGATCAGACGTGTATTCAGATCAGACGTGTACAGATCAGTGTATTCAAATGGCTACCTTTAATATTGCTTGTACAACGTTTATGAAATGGTATTCAGCAAAGTGTCAGGATGTGGTGGATACCGAAAAACTTCCTATTCCTCCCTCCTATACCTCTTTTAAAAACACATTGGATTGTGCGAAGTTCCAAGATGTACAAATACTCTACGGATGTTCTGGTGAGACCGTTGAAGGCTTTCGTTGCACAGACGATGTGCTGAAGTATACTGCAGAGCTAAACTTTATAAAGTCTCACATACACCGTGAAGTAAAAGAAACAACGCGTGCAGAAGAGAAGCAGCAGGTATGGATAATGAGTCTTGCGGATGGGTGGTGTGACAAGCGGTATTACGTCATGCTACACCATGTCGATTACTCATACCCTACGACTGAAAATGTGAATCTCGTGATCATGGACAATCTTAAGTATTTTTATCACTATATTAACGTATATCATGATGAGGTTCGTAGTGAGGTTGTGGCTAGTGCCCTGCGTGAGTTTTTAACAGACTTTAGAGACGAGTATCGTTTGATGGGCAGAAAGGAAAAATATGAGCATATGTTCCTCTCAAATAGTGCGCCGGAGTGTGAAGATGTTTAGTAAAACATAAAATGTTCCTAGTTCTTATCCTGAGGTAAAATGTCTGGTGCGTAGGCTGGTAGTGATGAAATTAATTCTTGTACCGGAAAAACAAATATGTACAACAATTCGGTACGACTCGCGGATCATACGAACAAGCCCATTCACGTATCATCGAGTCAGCCGCCCGTCGAACCGTTCCTGCCTACCTGCGTGCCTCACACGGCTCATAGTTATCTCAGAGCTTGAACCGAGTGGACGTGCGCTCCTCGAATACGATGGAACTTCCTTTGAGCAGCATTCTCAACGCCTCGTACGATGTGTCCGTGACGAAATCGTTGCGCGTGTTCAGGCGTAATTCCGGTACCATTAGCTATGTACTGGAAACGGAATGTAGACAAACAAACAAACGGGTTTATTTAAGTGTCGAGGAGATGAATAGAATCTTCGTGATAGTTGAGAAGTGGAGTGAAGATCGTTATAAAATACCTGCTAACGTAGGTACAAGAAGAGAGCAGATTAGTGACGCACCCTCATACGCCGTTGTATGTACGTTGTGTATAAATAACGATCGGCCGTGCATTGATATACGGCTGATGTGGAAGAATGCTTCTGATAATAACGCTCTTGTTCCTACGCGAAACCGTTTCATCCTCGACAGAATGTTTGAAATCGTCGGATTCCGCAAGCTGAAACCTATATTAGACGCGCGTGTTACGGATATGCTTTATTTTGATACAGTACTTGAATACGCATACACCGCTCTGCTCGATGGGTTTACCGAGTGTAGGGCTGGTGAGAATGGTCTAGAGCTGGACGTTTATTTAAAAAGTTTAGACTCTTTGAAATACCATGAACTTTGGTACAAAGCAATTGATCGGTACAAGGCTGAGCTCACCTACACCGTTCACCCTGAAGAACTATTTCTTTATATAACGCGCAGTTGTCGTAACGATTTAGAAGATTATTTCAATTGCCGTATGTTGAGTGAGTTCACGATTGAAAAGCTCGAGTCGGTAGAAATAAACCCTCGATTGGAAAAGCGTGTTTATAAACTTGTGTTTAATAATGTAGCTAACGATGAACTCTTTGTGCGTGCTTTTGATTGTATTCTAGACGTATTTAAAGATGACTTACCAACCGGTTGTAAAGTGGGAACAAAAATAGTACTGAACGATATGAAAGCCCTTCATATCGAATACAGGTTTCCCTATACTTTAAGCGGTGAAATATTATTAAGCCGCATATACTGCGTAATGCAGAGCAATAATGATGTAATTGTAAACTCGATTAAGACCGAGTTTAGTATTTTGAAAAAAAAGTGAAATGTATTTATATATTTTGCTTGATATTTCTCCTGTACTGTTATGATTATATGCATATTTCTATTATTATTGAAATGTATTTATATATTTTGCGTGATATTTCTCCTGTACTGTTATGATTATATGCATATTTCTATTATTATTGAAATGTATATTTATTTCTATTTGAAATGTATATTTTATATATCCATAATTGTGTGTATATATTTCCTGTACTGTTATGATTATATGCATATTCCTCAATTATTATTGAAATGTATATTTATTTTCTATATATTTATAATAAACAGAATGATGCAATGTTGTTTTACTTAATTATATCATGTTACGCCTTCTAAACCTACTACCGGTATTCTAAACCAACTTTTAAGAAATATAATAATGTATACAATGGTATCGCTAAAAAGTGGTATCTGGCAACTCAAGCCATTTACGCCTTCTAAGCCAACTGGCTGATTAGGAGTCTATAATAATGTATACAATGGTATGCTAAAAAGTGGTATCTGGCAACTCAAGCCATTTACGCCTTCTAAGCCAACTGGCTGATTAGGAGTCTATAATAATGTATACAATGGTATCGCTAAAAAGTGGTATCTGGCAACTCAGTCTTCGATTAGAATTAAATATAGCGAATACATGGCGCTATCTGGCAACTCAAGCCATTTACGCCTTCTAAGCCAACTGGCTGATTAGGAGCCTATAAAACAACGCCTACTCGGCTGAAGTCTTAATATGCACTTGGCTCCTGCCAGGTGAACACCTCTCCTCCTTTCTCTCCTCCTTTCTCTCCTTTCTGGCCCTTTGGGGGGAATAGCTTGGGGGAGAACTCCGCCCCCAAGTTGCATGCCCCTTGCAACCCCGGTTGGCAACAAAGGGCCCTTTGGGGTATTTTTTTCTTTTTTTTTCTTTTTTTTTACATTTTTTTTGCAACACCCCCACCCCCCTTTGCAACATTACGTAATCACTGGCAACATTCTTGCACTCTAACCTTTTGCGGCTATACTACTTGTACTTACAAACACATTCATATATTTACATGTTAGGTTAGGTTCCTCCACTCCCCCTTTGGAGGGTCTACCCTCGACACCCATTTATGCATATCCCCTCCCCCTCCCTGGAGTGTTGCATGGCACTGGCACTGTTGTGTGGCACTGTTGCAAAATTAATCATCTTTCCTTCATTTAATTTGCACTCGACATTTCTTACGATATACTACCGTTCTCTTTGAATATTCATCGATGACGGATAACTGTACAAAAATTTAGTAAGCAATGGATTTTAAGAGAGCTGTTATTTTTGTACGCAAGTCTGGAAAGAGTTATAGGAAGATAGAAGAAGAATTTCAAATTTCATTTATGATGGTTCCTGCAGTTATAAAGAAAGGGTAATGCTTTGGAACAATCAAAATTCCACCAAGGTGTGGACGGCCCTCCAAGATTTCAGAACGTACAGCTAGACGTATTGAAAGAATGGCTGCTGCGAATCCACCAGTGACTGCTGGTGATATTTGCTAATCGTTAAGACTAAGATCGGTATCCATCCCTCTACCATACGGCGTACATTAAGAAAGAATGGTCTACAGGAAGAAAACCTCTGCAACAAAAAGTGCACAAAGAAACCCGTTTAAAGTACGCCAAGGATCATCAAAATGATGGATTTGCATTCTGGAAGAAAGTGCTCTGAACAGACGAGAAGGAAATTGAATTTTTTGGAAACAACGAGCAACAGTATGTTTGGCGAAAATCAAATACTGCGTTAGAAGAAAAAAAAACATTCTTCTTACGGTTCAACTTAGTTGTGGTAGTTTGCTTCTTTGGGGATGTTTTAGTGTTTCTGGTCCAGAAAAGCTTGTTGCCATCAAAGGAATCTTGAATTCGCATAAATATCACGAAATTTTCGAAGAAAATGTATTACCTTCAGCTCGAGAGGTGCGAATGGATCGCAGTTTGGTATTGCAACAAGAATGATCCAAAATATAAAAGTAAGCACACAATGAAATGGCTTCAACAAAAGAATTTCAAGTTCCTCGAGTTGCCCATTGAAAGCCCAGATCTTGATTTAATTGAGAATTTATGATTTGATTTGAAGAAAGCTGTCTGCAAGAGAAGCCCTTCGAAGAGTTAATTGCAACAATTTTCTTCAGAAGAATGGGCTAAAATTTCCACTGAGATGTCGAAACCTTGTAGAAAAATTACCCAAAACGAAATATTGAAGTCATTCAAGCAAAAGGTGGTCACACCAAGTATTAAATAATTTTGTAAATAAATGTACCAAAACTTCAAAACTTTGGCATTTAACTTTTCTATTTTCCTCAAATTCTTTTGTTTTACATTATACGAGTATATTGGAGTTGAACTAACTTTTTTATTAGTTAAATTTATCCAAACGAACAACAAACTTTTCATAATTATCCTTTGCATGGTCATAAGATAAGGACGAATATAACCGAAATATTTCTCTGTACAAATACTTATGAGCCACATCGTAATATGTATCGTATCGTCTACTATTTCCTTTTTTTTTTCTATTATTTCTGAGATTTCAATTTTCAATTGTAATGACAGAATTAATTAAATGCAACTTTATTTAATGTTCCATTATTTCTCTTCATTTTCTTATTTTCTTTTGTAGACATTAAAATGAATCTCAAAAAATTGTCAGAAAATCTTTCATGCTTCCCAAACGTATATTCAAATAAAAATGTTCTGATTACTCTTCTTCCTATTAAAATACATAGTTAAACGTTAATGCTAACATTCTGTAAATTTATATGGATGCGAGGTATACCTCATGTCATGCTTTTTTTTTTAGTAAGTATTGTTTTTGTTTGTTTCTTTAAAATTAATATAAATAACCTCATTACTCTGCATTATCTAAAAGATTTGTCATAACTCCATTCTGTCGATAAAGAATAAAATTTGCTTGTAAATGGCATTTCTACAGTATACTATGTTTGTATAGGTATATCGAAATTTTAGCAGGTATAGGTATAGAAATTTCTTCTGGAAGATATATGGATAGATACAGAAATTAACTTCAGATGCTGTCCCATCTCGGTGGTGTAGTGGTTAGCGTCGCTGACTACGAATCCATCGGCCTCGGGATCGAGACCCGGTGACGGCAGCCGGTGCGAGACAAAACGCAGCTGTTCATCCTTCCACACACACACACAAAAAAAAGTGGTTGGTAGATAAATGGGTAGCCTGGGTGGCCTAGTGGTTAAGACGCTGGGCTGCTGGTGGTGTGTGGTTCGGATTCCACGTTAAACTGTAGGTCTAAGGTGGAGTGAAAAGCTTGACCTTCGTCAGAATGAACAATTCGGACGGAAGCTAACCAAAGGTTATATATACAGTATATAAGGGGTTCCAAAAAACCTTAGCCCCCCCCCATTTGCAGCTTACATGTTTACTTATATCGAAATAGTTTTTAGTGATTATAAAAATATATACAATTCTTTATTTATTGCAGGTTTTAAAATTACTCTAGCTGATAAAGTGATAATATAATGGCTTCTCAATTAATTGGTGATTCGGAGAGGCAACGTGTGATAGATCGCATACGAGCAATAACATTTCGGGAAGCTCGTGATGCTGGAGCCACCTTTATAACACGTTCATGGGTTGCCAAAAAGTTGCGAAGAAGTGAGGACTTCGTCAAAAGAAGTTGGAATAAAACTTTGGATGAATGTGAAATGGATACAACCAAATCTGGGCGCCCAAATTTGCCACTCTCTCAGGAAACAAAGGACATCATTGAAAGCGGTACGCGTAAGCGGAAAAACAGCTGTGCTAAACTTTCTAGAGAGATCGAAGTGTTGAGAGGAAAGATCGTTAGTGGTGAGATCATTCGACTGTACCGTCATAGGCAAGGTTTAAAGCTTTGGCATGAACTTCCAAAGCCAAGAAAAACTCACCTTAACATCGATGACAGAATGTGGTTTGCCCATTATCTTGAAGATTGGGATGTGGATGATTTCATGCATTTAGCTGTCTCCGATGAATTTTTTGTTTACGTAACACGTCGGCCTAACTACCAAAATGATCGAGTGTGGGCCACAACACCAGATGAAATCGATGACAATGAACATTATCGCGAATTATTAAAAAGTCCAGACTGTGTTGGTGTGTTTGTTTTGTTCACTGCAAAGTTGTTCATGTGGGTGCTGAAGCCAAATGGTCAGAGTTGGGATGGACAGTATTTTCGTGATATTATTCTATCCCAGCATGTCATTCCTTTTCTAAGAAACCCAAACAATGTTATGGATGTCGATCAGGTCACACTTCTGCACGATAAGGCCCCCTGCTTTAAGGCATTAGCCACTCAACAGTTGCTGCGGAACCATGAGATCGATTTCTTTGGAAATGAAGAATGGCCAGGAAATTCTCCTGACCTGAACGTCTGTGAACACATTGGATCAGTTATAAAGGACAAAGTTGAATGTCTCTTGTTTGAAGAACCTGCAGCAAATCGATTTTCGAAGGATACAATGACGCAACACATTGAAACTGTTTTAGCAAATTTGCGTAACGATCAAGATCTATTCACGTCACTTTTGGCAAGCTACCCAAAGCGAATTCAGGCTGTCTTGGAAGCCAGTGGCGGGAACACCAAGTTTTAATTGTTTCTCATTAAATGCAGGATTAAATTCTCTTTTGTAAGGTATGTTTAGTTTTACTGTACCTCTAATGGTTTAGGCCATGGGCGGGGGGGCTAAGGTTTATTGGAGCCCTGTGTATATATATACATATACACACAGTATACATATATACATATATATATATATATATATATACACACACATGTATGTGTGTGTGTGTGTGTGTGTTTAAGGGTAGGGGTGGGTGCGGGTGTTCGCACATTTACCATAAAAATTAAGGTGAGCTGGATATCTTACCTTCAACTTTAATTAAGCAGAGTTAAATAAAGAAATAAATTTTACTATTACGAAACAGATATTCCATTCCCCATTTTCTTTAAATTGAGAGAAATGATGGAATGGACCACAATAAAACACTCGTATTTTTATTACGAAAAGATTCATTGAAAGTTTTAGAGATTATAAACTAAGTACTCCATATACCCGCGTTTACCTGAACAGTGTAAAGAAAAAAGGCACAAAACTAACTATACAATTAAAGGTAATGTAGTTTATCAAAATGTATATGACAAAATGAGAATCAAATAAAGCTACGTTTAATTTCCTTCACCCAAAATATCGGACATAGAGTGAGCCACCGGCTTGGAATTGCCAAATTCAATAATGATTCAAAAAATTTTTCCTTAAATGGCAGACACTAAAGCGGCTTCAAAATGGATTTAACCCCACATTTCATTGGAAAGATGTTCGGAAAGCAAATATAAAGAATTTCATTTCTATCATGAAAGGTTTATTCTGGCGATGAAGCTGCACACATACTCATAAAGAAAAGCTATGAATCGCTCTCTCTCTCTCTCTCTCTCTCTCTCTCTCTCTCTCTCTCTCTCTCTCTCTTTCTATTTCTTTCTTTCTTTCTTTCACTCTTTCTTTCTTTCTTTCTTCTCTTGCTTTCTCTCTTTCTCTTTCTCTCTCTTTCTCTCTTTCTCTTTCTTTCTCTTTCTTTGTCTTTCTTTCTCTTTTCTCTTTCTTTCTCTTTTCTCTTTCTTTCTCTCTTTCTTTCTTTCTTTCTCTTTTCTCTTCTTTTCTCTTTCTTTCTCTCTTTCTCTCTCTTTCTTTCTCTTTTCTCTTTCTTTCTCTCTTTCTCTCTTTCTTTCTCTTTTCTCTTTCTTTCTCTCTTTCTTTCTCTTTTCTCTTTCTTTCTCTCTTTCTTTCTCTTTCTTTCTCTTTTCTCTTTCTTTCTCTCTCTTTCTTTCTCTTTTCTCTTTCTTTCTCTCTTTCTCTCTTTCTTTCTCTCTTTCTCTTTCTCTCTTTCTTTCTCTCTTTTCTCTTTCTTTCTCTATTTTCTCTTTCTTCCTCTCTTTCTCTTTCTCTCTCTCTCTCTCTCTCTCTCTCTCTGAACCAGTGGGTGACGAACTTCAAAGAAGCCTGCTTCGAGAAGATCAACCACTCCAGCATGTGCCGCTTTTGCGAACTCTGCAGTTTTACTTGAAGCTGGAGGAGAGAGTCCGGCGGCTCGAGTAGTCCAGATCGGCTGTTGGAGGTGCGGCGGTCACTGACGAGGCTGCGCCGCCTCCTAACCCGGTGCTCATTCAGGATAGGATAGCTGCCGTGGAAAGGCGGTCCAGCGATGGAATGGACAGATCTCGGGACCGCGGAGAAACGATAGAGGTGCAACCGGGGGCCAGGGTCCTAAATCAGTGTCAGGAATCGCCAGCGACCCACGTGGAATGCATGGAACCGCGGCGTAAGGTGGAGGGCGCAAAGAAGGGGCTCATAGAGAAGGGTGGGAAGGGGTCGCTGGAGAAGGGCGGGAAGGGGCCGATGAAGAAAAAGGATGGGAATGGGCCTATTGATGGCCCAAAGAAACCGAAGGATGTAGCTACCCGTCGGAGTGGGTCGGGTGGTGTAACTGCATGTATGGGTGGCGACGGGTTTCGAAAGGTCTCGGGCAAGAAGGCTGCGAAGCCGAAGCCTGAGACTGCAGTTGCCCCTGTCAGGACCTCCAACCGCTTTACTCTCCTGTGCTCGAAGGGGGAAGACACCGTTTTGATTGGGGGCTCGCTGATCAGGGGCCAGGAGAAGTACTTTGCTCCTGCAAACCGGGATGGGAGGAAGGTAAGTTACTTACCTGGGCGGGAAACGGCGCACTTAAGGAAGGAGGTAGAGAAGGTGCGCGTGGCTAGTCGGAGGACTGCGATCGTTGTCCACGCTGGTGGCAACAACCTGCTCCTCAAAGGCGGTAGGGTAAGTCTTTCAGAGGGGATCATCACCGAGATCATGTCTCTTGCGGATGATCTAAAACTGAAGACAGACAGGGGAATGCTAATGGGTATTTTACCGCGAATGAATGCCAGTGACCACGCACTCAGTAAGGTCATTGGCATCAACGAGAGGGTGCAAGACTTGTGCGTACCGCTGGGCGTGAGGTTTATTGACCCCTTCGACGCATTTTCGGGTAGGTGGGACCTTTACCAAAGGGATGGTGTCCACCTCAATAACAAGGGTAAAGGTGTGCTAGGCGCGCTGATCGACCGGCACCTATACAGAATGGTGAGGTTGAGTCCGGGGAGAGATGATGGGGCCCTACCGGGGAGAGATGACGATGAGCCGGTGGCGGACGTACCTTCAACTGAAGGGTGCGTCCAGGTACAGGTGGGTGACCCTCCTTCTACGTTGGAGGGGGCTCAGGCTCTTGCGGAAGTTGCCCCCTCGTTAGTGAGGGGCTCTTCAACTCCCGACAGACCTGGCTGTTCGGGAAACGGGTCGTGCTAGGGGGCGATCTGAATAGGGAAGGCTCCCTCCGTGCAATGCTCTTTAATGCTAGGTCGATTAGGAACAAGTTTTGCGAGCCACGGGCGCTCTTAGCATCAGAATACCAGATATCGTTGCTATCATGGAGTCCTGGATTCATACTGATCGTAGGGACTACGTTGGGGAGTTCGAAATTCCCGGGTATAGAATCTTTCGCAAAGACCGCACCCGTGGGGAGGGGGGTGGGGTACTAATATACGTCAGGGACACGTTGAGTCCGGTTGATTGCCAGTTCCGGTCGGAACGGGAGCTGCTTGGCGTCGATCTGAACGTGGGACGGACGAACTATAGGTAATCAAGGTGTACAGACCTCGGCATCTCCTCCTCGAGGAGGATACAGCCCTGTACGCCGAACTCAGTAGCCTGCTAGGGGATAAGGTGTGTGTAGTTTTAGTAGACTTCAACTGTCGCGCCATAAAGTGGGAAGACAGGACTGTTGATGCTGAAGGGAAGATGCTAGTTGACTTTGCTGATGAGTACTTCCTCACTCAGTGGGTCAATGAGCCTACACGAGGCGAAAGCGTTCTAGACTTAGTATTCTCGACCGAAGACAACCTCGACACTGGCCTCACCGTTAACGAATCGTTGGGCGGGAGTGATCACAGTCTGATTAGGTTCCGTGTGCGCGTCCCTCGGGTGAAGCGCAGTAACTCGAGGGGCAGTAAGCTCGATCTCCGGCGGGCGGACTTTGTTAGCCTCAGGGATAGCGTACGTGAGATGGGGTTCGGGGTCGGCGGCGATGTTGAGGGAGTGTGGAGTGCATTCCGGGACGAGTTTATGGTGCTGCAGTCTGCTGCCATACCCTCAAAACCGGTCACCCCTGCTTCAACGCAGCCTAATTGGTTCAATCGTGACATCGCTTCGGCTATCCGAAATAGGAAAGTAGCGTATAGGAGGACGAAGGCCAAACGTTCCCATGAGAACACTGAAGCGTATGTCCGCCTGTGTAGGGAAGTGAAGTGAAGGCGAAGGTTAGGCTAGCGAAACGTAACAAAGAACTACGGGTGGCAAGCCTCTCCGAGGGGAACCCTAAGGAGTTCTGCGGACCTCCAACGCGGATATCGCTAATGTGCTTAATGAGTACTTTGCGGGAGTGTTCACAGGGAGGATACCCGCGTCATCCCCGAGCCAGGCGTCAGGCACGAAGGTGCTGGCCTGGAGAGTGTTCGATGTACCGCGAGAGTCGTTGCCGATAGATTAGACAAACTGAGCGCGTTTAATGCTCCTGGGCCAGACCAATTTCTCCCCAGAGTGTTGCGAAAAGTGCGCGACCAGGTGGCTCCCCACCTGGCTACAGTCTTCAAAAAATCGTTGGAGACGGGCCAGGTGCCTGGTGACTGGAAGGAAGCCAACGTTACCCCTATCTTTAAGAAAGGGGATCACGAAAGTCCAGGGAACTATCGTCCCATTAGTCTCACTTCAGTTGTAGGTAAATTATTAGAGGGGATAATAGTGGATAGGATCGTTGACCATTTGGATTCCTACAAGCTGCTTGTGGATTCCCAACATAGGTTTAGACGGCATAGGTCCTGTCTCACCAACTTGCTAGAGTTTTTCCACGTCATGTTGAGTGAGTATGATAAGGGTAGGGCGATTGCTATACTTTATCTCGACTGTGAAAAGCCTTTGATAAGGTACCTCACCGCCGGCTAATGGCGAAAGTGCGCGCGCTGGGTATCGGTTTGGAAATAGGTAGGTGGATTGAAAACTGGCTGAGGAATAGGCGGCAGAGTGTTGTAATTAAAGGGGATAGTTCGGGTTGTGCCTCGGTCACTAGTGGGGTTCCTCAGGGTTCCGTTATGGGGTCACTGTTGTTTATCATTTACATAAATGATATCGACGGTGGCATCGTCAGTTGGATCGCCAAATTCGCTGATGACACCAAGGTTGGCCAATGTTGGGACGTCCGAAGCGATCGAGGAACTACGTGCGGACCTAGGTAGGATAGGAGAGTAGTCCGAAAAATGGAAAATGCCGTTTAACTTGGTAAATGCAAAGTGATGCACATTGGCTACTCCAATCCCAAGTAGGACTACTCGATGTTGAGGAGTAATATCGAGGTGACTGAGTTAGAAATGGACTTCGGTGTGCTAATTAGCAGCGACCTTAAGTTTACGAAACAGCGCGTAGAGGTGGAAAAGAAAGCCCAGAAACTATTGGGTTATAACAGGAGGCAATTTCAGTTTCGGAACATGGAGATTGTGCTCTCTCTGTACAATTCCCTGGTTCGGCCGCACCTGGAGTATGCTGTGCAGTTCTGGTCGCCCACCCTCAGGAAAGATATTGAGAGGCTGGAGCGAGTGCAGGCGAGGGCCACAAAGTTAATCCCTTCCGTTAGGCATATGGGCTACAATCGACGGTACGCGCCCTGAAATTGTTTTCGCTGGAAACTCGGAGGCTGCGCGGTCAACTGATCGAGGTTTTCAAGCTCTTACGCGGGTTCAACGATGTCGATTTTAGAAGCATGTTTAGTTTAAATGCTAACCCAACTCCTAACAATGGTTGGAAGTTGGATTTGAAACGGTTTAGGACTAGTGTGTGTGGGAATTACTTTACGTATAAGATCTGTGACACGTGGAATAGGTTACCTTCAGAAGTTGTGAACAGTTCCTCTGTGGATCAGTTCAAGAAAAGGTTAGACCAAATCTTGCACACTATTTGAGTGCGTATAAAATTTTCCGTGGCACCCGTTGCCATTGGTACCTCCTCGGTATGGGCCGCAAGGCCATTTGAGGTCCTTCTTTTCCTTGTAACTTTATAACTCCTTCTTTCTTTTTCTCTTTCTTTCTCTCTTTCTCTCTCTCTTTTTCTCTTTCTCTCTCTCTCTCTCCTTCTTTCTCTCTCTCTCTCCTTCTAACTCCTTGTAACTCTTTCTCTCTCTCTCTCTCCGTCTTTCTCTCTCTCTTTCTCTTTCTCTCTCTCTTTCTCTCTCTCTCTCTCTTTCTCTCTCTCTCTCCTTCGTTCTCTTTCTCTCTCACTTTCTCTCTCACTCTCTCCGCAGGGGGTATAAAGGTTATGACATTTCTTCTGGATGTTGTAAACTTTATACTTGGGGTGTGAGAGCCCTCCGGTCCCGAGTCGTGGGATTCTAGAGAAATTGGCTGCCAGTTCCTTTAGGTTCTCTCTCTCTTTCGGGAGGGCGGGTAAAGTATGTTGTACAATCCTGTCCTGTGGGTTACTAGGACCCCATCCCATCCCTTCTCTGTCCTTTTAGCTTACTTAAGGATGTTCTCTCTGACTGAAAAAAAAAAAAAAAATTCTTTTAGTATAAGTTTTTCTCTTCTTTTACTATTAGGACCCTACTGCTACCTCATGCGTGGGAAGAGAGGCTTTGGAACCTCTATAAATAACACCATTTAACGCTCGTAGGTTGTGAGAGACTGGGATGGAGGGGTCCCAGGCGTAGGGGCGCGATGAATGGAGTGTGGCTAGTGCCCCGTTAAGCCCATTCCTAACGCGTAATGGCCTGACCAGCCCCCTGCGACCGTTCTTTGGTGACCAATTGATGGTGCTTGGCTGTACTGCTCTGAGGTGAGAGAGCTTTACTGCCCAGCTGGCTGCCAGGCCAGCGTAAAGTCTCGGGCGTAGACTCTGGGTCTGGTGGGATATCCCTTGAACACTGGATTCTAAGAGTCTGGCCGCTTGTGAGTGACTAGTAAGACTTAGTAAGGGGCTGCATCTCGCTGTCGCTCCTGGCGGGAAATCCGTGATGCCGCGTCGCGAGTGTTTGTCAGTTGGTAGCTGCGACACGTTTGGGACTGTCCGGCCCTGGGGAGACCTTTGGTCGGTGCGGCAGCAGCGAGAGGTGTAGTCTTCTGGAAGGGATGAACGTCACTTGCAATAGGTGGATGCGTCTACGCGCGGGATGAATTCACCCCCCCCCCTTTTTATATACTGGTCAGAACGTTTTTGATAGTTTTCATTGCTAGAACGCTTTATCTTATTCAGAGTATTCAGAAAAAAAAAAAGAGAAAATATGGCAGGGCCAGCTAAATTGAAAGCAGAATGCTTTAAATGTAAAGTTAATCATTGGTGCGTTGACTTCCCTGAAGGTAGTATCAGCGATATCACATCCCTTAGTGTATGTTTGTTTTGTAAACTTAGAGACAACCACGAAAAGGAAGTTAAAGAGCTAAAGGAATTAGTAAAAAAGCTTGAAGCTAGGGTCGTCGCACTGGAAATCCAACCCAGTGGACAAGATCAAACTAAAAACACACCAGCAGATTTAAACTGTAAGATTAAGCATCTAGAACAAAGCGTGGCACGCTTGGAAAACACGGTGACTATTCCGGAAAATAGAACGGAGGAACAAGAATTCAAATTGGTCAAAAATAAAAGACCCTCCAAACCAAAACCAAAACATAAGGATTTGGAACCCATTACCATCAAAAATAAGTTTCACTTACTTGCTGATGAGGAGGATGAATCCTTTTTAATTGGGGATTCTATGGTAAGGAATCAAGGGGACTTTTTCGGAGCAAGACGCGGACCAAGAGAAAACTCCGATGTTTTCCGGGTGCCACAAGCCAGATAATTAATAGGGAATTAGGCAAAATTAATATCAAGAATAAGAGTTGCCCTATCATTGTCCATGTTGGTGGCAATGACGTTTTTCTGGGAGGGACAGGAGGGCAGACAGAGTCCATTATAAAAGAATTCAAGAACCTAACTGACAAGGTTAGGGATAGGACAGACATGGGTATGGTCGTAGGAATTCTCCCTCGAATGCGTGCTAGTGACTATACTCTAAGTAAAGCCATTAGCATAAATAAAAGAGTTAAACGCATGTGTGATGAAAAAGGCCTAAAGTTTGTCGATTTTTGGCCTACATTCTACGGAAATGGGGAATACTTTGGTTCGGACGGGATACATTTTAACCAGAAGGGGAAAAAGAAGTATGGTGATTTACTGAACATTAATTTGTATAATCTTTTTAAACTAGGACCCCCCAAACCAGCAATTGATCCTGCTCCCCAAACAGTTAAACCTACTCCCCCAGCAGTTAGTCCCCTCCCCAGCAGTTAGTCCCCTCCCCCAGCAGTTAGTCCCCCTCCCAGCAGTTAGTCCCCCTCCCAGCAGTTAGTCCCCCTCCAACAGCAGTTAGTCCCCTCCCCCAGTAGTTAGTTCAACTGCGTCGGGAAACGACTCAGGCCAGTTAGGAAAAACCACAACTTAAAATCACTCAAAACTGTGCTCTTCAATGCTAGGTCAATTAGAAACAAACTAATGGAATTTATAGCGCTTGTCAAAACTGAGAACTTTGATATCATCGGAATAACGGAATCCTGGATTCATTCTGAATCAAGGGATTTTGTAGGAGAATTTGAAATGGTAGGTTACAAAATGTTTCACAAAGATAGGAACGGAAGGGAAGGCGGCGGTGTACTTTTGTATGCTCGGGACTCCCTGCACCCGGTAAACAGTAATATCGTATCTGCTCATGAAATGTTGGGAATTGATCTAAACCTAAATAATAAAGTAGTGCAGCTACTTCTAGTATATAGACCACCTCACTACCCCGTTGATAAGGATATAAACTTGTATAACAAATTAAGCAGAATAGTGAATAATAAGATCAGTGTGATTTTTGGTGATTTTAATTGTGGTAATGTAAATTGGGAAAACAAAACAGCTGATGCTGAGGGCTCAAGACTGTTGGAATTTGCCGATGATAACTTATTAAGTCAATGGGTTGACGGGCCTACTAGGGGTAATAATAAACTAGACCTCATATTCACGAACGAAGATGACCTAGTCTCTAACCTGACTATTGGTGAAAATTTAAGTAACAGCGATCATAATTTGATTAGGTTTGACCTCAGGGTTCCAGTTAATACACGCGAAAAGACTCGTGAAAGACTGGATTTCTCGAGAGCAAATTTTGAAAGCTTCCGAAGTAGTTTAGACACACTTGAAGTTCTAATAAGTGAGGATGTCAATGTCACCTGGAGCTCATATAGGGATCAATTTAGAATATTACAGAACACTTTTATACCCACTAAAATGGTTTCCTTGTCAACAAAGTCACCGAAATGGTTTAACAACGAAATTAGGAGGGCTATTACGGGAAGAAATAGAGCCTACAAACTACTTAAGTCGCATTTCAACCACACTAATTCAGAAAACTATATAAACCTACGTAGGAGGGTTAAGTCCTTAATTAGATCAGCCAAACGTGATGAAGAAGCTAGAGTTGCCTCACTCTGTAAAGTTAACCCTAAAGAATTTTTTGCCCATGTTAATAGCAGAAAGCCAATTAAAAATTCTGTAGGCCCCTTAAAAGATAGAAATGGCGTACTGAAATTCGGTGATAAAGATATAGCTAATACGTTAAACGAGTTCTTCGTTACAGTCTTCACGGAGGAAGACACAATAGAAGTGCCAAGTCCTCGGATTACATATGACGGTGACATCCCGTAGAGACCATAAGTTTTACGAGAAATGAGGTACAGCAATTAATTGATAAGATGAACAAATACAAATCACCTGGCCCGACTTATTTCTTCCAAGGGTATTAAAAGAGGTTAGCCACAATGTTGTTGACGACTTAGTAACCATATTCAAACAATCAATCGAGTTAGGGAAAGTTCCAACCGACTGGAAGTTAGCAAATGTAACACCTATCTTTAAAAAGGGTGATAGGGAAAATCCTTGTAATTATCGCCCGATCAGTTTAACATCAGTTGTCGGCAAACTGTTGGAATCCATCATTACAAAACGTATTGTGTATCACCTTGAATCTAACAATCTAATTTTTTATTCTCAACATGGATTTAGGCGACATAGATCCTGTCTGACAAACCTGTTAGAGTTTTTCCATAATATGCATACACTGTACGATGCAAGTAGGGCAATAGATATAGTGTATCTCGACTTTCAAAAAGCCTTTGACAAAGTCCCTCACGCTAGATTGATAGCTAAAGTCAAAGGACTAGGAATCACCGGGCTCGTTTCCAACTGGATTGAGGATTGGTTAAAAGATAGAAAGCAGAGAGTGGTAATAAATGGAGTGGCTTCGGAGTGGGCGCCCGTCACCAGTGGTGTCCCACAGGGTTCCGTTCTGGGTCCTTTACTTTTTATCATCTATATTAACGATATAGACGTCGGGCTTCTAAGTGCAATCTCCAAATTTGCAGACGATACGAAATTAGGAAGTAGTGTAGGTACTGAGGAGGGCGTAAGAACGCTTCAGAACGATCTTGACAGGTTGGGCGAATGGTCTGCTACTTGGCAGATGCCATTCAACTTGGACAAATGTAAGGTAATGCACATAGGTTATAAAAACCCGAAGACCGATTACTCTCTCTTGGGAAGGAACTTGACTGAGACCGATCTAGAGAAAGACTTAGGAGTCTATATCAGCAACGATCTGAAACCGTCGAAGCACTGTGCAGAAGTCGAAAAGAGGGCCTTAAAATTATTAGGTTATATTAAAAGACAGTTCCAGTTTCGGAACAAGGAGACTGTAATGTATCTTTATAATTCTCTAGTCAGACCTCAACTGGAATACTGTGCGCAGTTTTGGTCTCCATCCCTCAGGAAGGACATAGAAAGGTTAGAAAGAGTACAAGCAAGGGCTACAAAATTGATCCCTTCAATGAGAATGCAAAGCTACCAACGGAGATTGGAGCGCCTAAATCTGTTTAGCTTAGAGACGAGGAGGTTGCGGGGTCAGCTTATTCAAGTCTTCAAGATGCTCAAAGGAATAGACAGGGTAGATTACAGAAACTTATTCCCACTTAATGCCAATCCGACAAGAAATAATGGGCTTAAACTGGAACTAAAGACATTTAGGACCTCTGTCTGCGGAAATTTCTTTTCCTATAAAATAGTTAATATCTGGAACCAACTTATAATGTTATAATATTATAATGTTACAGACCAACAAAGACCCTAGGATCCACTCATGGTTGGTCTACCTAACTGTGTTCGTAATTGTGTATGTCCTCCGTGGTGGCGGAGGGGACCTACAAATTTACGTGGGTTCCGAACCACAAGAACAAGAAATTTATGCAAAAACTGCCTGTACATTGGCAACGACCAATTTCTGCATAACTTATTAATTATCAATTTAAAACTAATTAATTATCGATTTAAAACTAATTAATTATTTATCGATTTAAAACTAAAGATAGAATCTCTGGATCCAGGGGATCAAGTCATAATAGACTACTATCCACAAATATGTTACACTCTATATCTATTTATAACCAACATGCAAATATATCAGATCCAAAGAATCCAGTCAATTTCATTACGGTATCCATCAGTACTAGTACCTTGCCAACGAAAAATAAGTCACGATCCATATCGATTGCGGACCAAGTCAAAATTTGCATATACATTACAATATATATACTTAGGAGGGAAAGTGTAGGTGTGGCTGTAAAGACTGTACAGTAATGTAGAATGTGTGTGCACCCATTTTGGGTCTCCAATTTCAAGGTGTTTGTGGGGCAAGTGAAGATCATGAGTTTTTCAATACCTCACAGTACTATGGGGGGCACCGCTCGGCAGAGGAATCTCTTTAAATGGGGTGTGTAAGGACAGAGAGTATCCCCTAACCCAAGATGCTGCCTCCCTATATCCCACAACACTTGTGTTGAGCTGTGAGATCGATCACCACAAAGCCTTACTTTTACTCCCTTAAACTATATCCAATCTATCAACTTATTTGTCTAATCGATTTTTAAACATGTTTATAGAAGTGCTACTAATTACTTCTACCGGCAAACTATTCCAGCTATTTACTATTCTATGTGTAAAAAGGTTTTTGGCAACTGCTGTCTCGAACCTTCTACTTGTCAACTTAAACCCATTATTTCTAGTCCTATTATATTGAGATATTTCGAAAAAGCTATCTCTATCTACGTTATCGAACCCATTCATAATTTTGAAAACCTGGATTAGATCACCCCTTAGCCTCCTATTCTCGAGTGTTGTCAATTTTAACTCTTTAAGCCTATCCTCATACGACTTTGACCTAAGCGACGGAATCATCTCAGTTGCTCGTCTTTGAACTCTTTCGATTTTGTCTATTTCTTTGCGCATATACGGATTTCAAAATTGGATCGCGTACTTCAAATAGGGTCTAACTAATGACTTATAAAGAGGAACTATAATATCGCGCGATTTGTACTCAAAATTTCGAGCTATAAAACCTAACACTTTGTTCGCCTTATTGACCGCTGCTGTACTTTGTTTCGCTACTTTTAAATCACCAGTGACTATAACTCCTAAATCTTTTTCCTGCTCTACGCTTGTTAAATCTTTCCCTGACATACTATACGCAAAATTACCGTTACGCGAACCTATATGCAAAATTTTGCACTTATCAACGTTAAATCTCATTTGCCATGTGACTGACCAATCAACGATTTTATTCAGATCTTCCTGGATTTTACCTCTATCTTCGTCATTAATCGCCCTACCACCCAGCTTCGTGTCATCCGCAAACTTTGAAACTGTGCTGACTAGGCCGACATCTAAATCGTTAATATATATAAGAAAAAGCAAGGGGCCCAATACAGAACCGTGAGGAACGCCACTCGTTACATTAGCCCAACACGACTCCGCTCCATCAACGACCACCCTCTGTTTCCTACCTCGCAACCACTCTTCTAGCCAATTTATTACTACACCCCTGATTCCATGAGCCTTAGTTTTTTCAATGAGTCTTTTGTGCGGCACGGTGTCAAACGCTTTTTGAAAATCTAAATACACTACATCAACCGCCCTATGTCTATCGTAAACGTCAACCACGCTTTGGAAAAATTCGAAAAGATTAGTTAAGCAAGATTTGTTTCGCCTAAAACCGTGCTGCGTATTTCTAACTAGTTTATGCACTTCTAAGTGTTCGACTATACGATCCCTAATTATTGATTCCAGTAGCTTACCTACAACAGACGTTAAATTGATTGGCCTATATTTTCCCGCCGCACCTTTATCGCCTTTCTTAAAGATAGGTGTTACGTTTGCTAACTTGAAATTATCTGATACGCACTCCTCACAAATAGACACATTAAAAATCTTTGTTAGCGGCACAACAATGCTATCTTTTAATTGTTTTAGTTGTATGGGATATATGGAATCCGGACCCGGTGATATACGCGTTTTCATTTTATCAATATAGCGCATTACCTCCGCTTCACTAACCACGATATTATCCAAAATATTACCATTATCAAAAGGTATGATGTCTATGACCGTAGGGATATTCGTTAGATCTTCTATAGTAAAAACTGACGTAAAAAATTCGTTTAGCAAGGTAGCCATTTCCTTGTTTTCAGAAACTAGATCTCCGTTTACATTTTTCAAAGGCCCCAAGACACTTTTTACTGGATTTCTATTATTGACGTATTGAAAGAATCGCTTGGGGTTTTCTTTACCGTCACGAGCTATGGAGATTTCAAATTTGCGCTTGGATTTTTTTATTACACTTTTCGCTTCACGCCTTAGAGATATGTAGTTGTTTCGTAACAACAGATTATCTTTATCGCACTTACAGTATATAGCCTATAAGCCCTATCTCTACTCTTTATAATGTCTCCTACTCTAGAAGTAAACCACAAGTGCTTGTTGTTTACTTTCGCACGCTTAATTTTGTACGGTACACATTCCTCATTTATAGTCCTAAATACCGTTTCGAACGATCACCACATTAGTTTTGCGTTGGAGTTCCCCATTACGTTTTCCCAATTGACGTGTGAAAATTTATTTCGAAATTTACTAAAGTCTGCGTGCTGGAAGTTAGGAATTTTAGTCGAGTTAGTTGGTTTCGAGTGACTTACTGAGAGGACAAACTCTACCATATTGTGATCGCTATTGCTTAACGGTTCTATTACTTGAAGATCAGTAATTAGCCTATCATCCGTAGTTATTACTAAATCTAAAATACTGTCCAACCTCGTAGGTTCCCCAACCTTTTGAATAAGAAAGCTATCCTCGGGAAAATTAACTAAACGATTACCTTCCGCGTCTCCCTGCATTGTATCCTAATTCACGTTGGCACAATTAAAGTCACCCATAACTAAATCCTGCTCACTACCGATTATTCTCTTTAGTTCATGATATAACGCTTCGTCCGTATCACCTGTTTGATTAGGGGGCCTATATATAACCGCAACAAGAAGTTTGAAATCGTTCAATTTAAGTTCTCCTATAGTCGAATCTATCGGTTCTGGAATTGAGTGCTTTACTTCTATAACGTTCGCAATATTATCTTTGATATACAACATAACACCGCCTCCTCGCCTACCTATTCTGTTTTTAACAAAAAGTCTATAACCTTTAATTTCATACTCCCCTACAAAGTCACGTGTTTCAGTGCTAAGCCACGATTCATTTATCCCAATTAAATCATAGTCTTTACAAGAAATTAAAGAAAAAAATTCGTTTATTTTATTTCGTAGGCTACGAGCATTTAAGGATAGAACCTTCAAATTGTTTGTAATTGCAACACCTTCGCGAGCGCAGGGGAAATTTGTGGAATTTACGCTGGGACCGTTCGGGTTAAGGCAGCCTGAAAAGAAGAGAGAGTATTATGAAATAGTCTTCCTAAACGCGCAGCTCCAACGTCATTAAAATGAAGTCCATCTTCGAGGAACAAGTCCCTCCTGCCGTAGAAACTGTTCCAAAAATTTGCAAAATGCACTCCTTCCTATTGGCAAAGAGACTTTAGGTTATTGTTAATATAGGTCGCCTTGCTGTAGAAATCGCTTCGTTGGATAATTCGAGGAAGTATACCTGTTAAAACAATCTTATTAGTTTTCTCCTTTAGTCGCTCTAATAAGTTCCTATACCTAGCCAGCAGTTCTTCCGATCTAGAATTTAAAACGTTATTAGTACCGACATGAATAACATACGTTGTGTCCTCGGTGGTACCGTCTGTAAAAGGGTCAACACTATTAGTTATATCCTCCACCCTTGCGCCAGGGTAGCAGTACAGTAACGGCGCCTACGACGAGGGTTTCTCCCACAGAATTCCTCGAGCTGCCCTCGAACAATGGAATCGCCAACGAGTCGTATTTCCGGTTCATCAGCATCTTCGAAACCTAAAATAGAAAACTTATTGCTTGTTATTACTGGTAGACAGGTCTTTGCTTTTCCCAATGGGGAAGAGAGAGGGCTATTAGTACTATTTATATTATTAGTAGAAACTGAGGCAGGAGGGGTCGTAACTGGAGTCTCAAGGGATTCTAATTTTGCCGTCAGGAGCATCACGCTTTCTTCAAGTCTCACCCTGGCCTCCCTCTCACGTTCTAAACTTCTAACTCGTTCCTCAGCACTTCCATGCTTGAGCACCACCTGCAAACTAACTGTTCATTATTATTAGCCATTGTAAACGCGTAAGCAGCAAATTTCCCTTCACAGCGACTACAAGTACTTGACGGGGGTGCCATGCTTTTAATTAGTTGAACAACAAACAACAAAAACAAAAAACGAGCGCTTGGAAATTAATAAATTACAACGTAGGTCTACCGCGTTCTTAAAACGCAGAAACATGTTCTTGTAACACAAATTTATACTAAATTAATATAGAATTAAGCTACCGACAAAAGATATGTAAAAGAAGAGTATTTATAACACTTATCTGTCCGCGATTCGACCCTCAGAGGTTGGTTCCAGTCAAAGTGTAAATGTGTTTAAAAATAGGCTAGACAAAGTACTGAATACTCTCATAGTTTAAGATTAAAACATAACAAAACTCTGCAGGAGTTCGCTTGCACGGTGTCTCTGTGAGCAAGCTAAATATAGAGCTATTTATATATTCTCCACTTTCCTGTAAAATTTCCTTGGCTACTTTTCCAGGGTCAAGGTGTTTTCTTCAACCTTTTTCCGTACCTGCCTCTGGCAGGGAGGGAGCGGAGGGTGGGGAGAGAGCCTTCTACTTTTCTATCCAGTTTTCTACTACTGCTAGGATAGTTGAAAGAAAAATAAACTTTTAATAACAGGGACCTCCCAGAGTGGACCGAAAGGTCTTTGAGGCTTCCTCTTGTCCTTGTAACTCCTTGTAACTCTCTCTCTCTCTCTCTCTCCTTTCTTTCTCTCTCTCTTTCTCTCTTTCTCTTTCTCTCTCTCTTTCTCTCTCTCTCTCTCCTTCTTTCTCTTTCTCTCTCTCTTTCTCTCTTTCTCTCTCTCTCTTTCTCTCTCTATCTCCCCTTCTTTCTCTTTCTCTCTCTCTTTCTCTCTCTCTCTCTCTTTCTCTCTCCTTCTTTCTCTCTCTCTCTCTCCTTCTTTCTCTTTCTCTCTCTCCTTCTTTCTCTTTCTCTGTCTCTCCTTCTTTCTCTTTCTCCCTCTCCTTCTTTCTCTTTCTCTCTCTCTCTCTCCTTCTTTCTCTCTCTCTTTCTCTTTCTCTCTCTCTTTCTCTCTCTCTCTCTTTAAGAAAGGGGATCACGAAAGTCCAGGGAACTATCGTCCCATTAGTCTCACTTCAGTTGTAGGTAAATTATTAGAAGGGATAATAGCAGATAGGATCGTTGACCATTTGGATTCCTACAAGCTGCTTGGGGACTCCCAACATGGGTTTAGACGGCATAGGTCGTGTCTCACCAACTTCCTCGAGTTTTTCCACGTCATGTTGAGTGAGTACGATAAGAGTAGGGCGATTGATATACTTTATCTCGACTTTCAGAAAGCCTTTGATAAGGTACCTCACCGCCGGCTAATGGCGAAAGTGCGCGCGCTGGGTATCGGTGGGGAAATAGGTAGGTGGATTGAAAACTGGCTGAGGAACAGGCGGCAGAGGGTGGTAATTAAAGGGGCTAGTTCGGGTTGGGCCTCGGTCACTAGTGGGGTTCCTCAGGGTTCCGTTTTGGGGCCACTGTTGTTTATCATTTACATAAATGATATCGACGGTGACATCGTCAGTCGGATCGCCAAATTCGCTGATGACATCAAGCTTGGGGCCAATGTTGGGACGCCCGAAGCGATCGAGGAACTGCGTGCGGACGTAGGTAGGATAGGAGAGTGTTCCGAAAAATGGCAAATGCCGTTTAACTTGGGTAAATGCAAAGTGATGCACATTGGCTACGCCAATCCCAAGTCGGACTACTCGATGTTGGGTAGTAATATCGAGGTGACTGATTTAGAAAAGGACTTGGGTGTGCTAATTAGCAGCGATCTTAAGTTTACGAAACAGTGTGTAGAAGTGGAAAAGAAAGCCCAGAAACTATTGGGTTATATCAGGAGGCAATTTCAGTTTCGGAACAAGGAGATTGTGCTCTCACTGTACAATTCCCTTGTTCGGCCGCACCTGGAGTATGCTGTGCAGTTCTGGTCGCCCACCTTCAGGAAAGATATTAAGAGGCTGGAGCGAGTGCAGGCGAGGGCCACAAAGTTAATCCCTTCCGTTAGGCATATGGGCTACAATCGACGGTTACGCGCCCTGAACTTGTTTTCGCTTGAAACTCGGAGGCTGCGCGGTCAACTGATCGAGGTTTTCAAGCTCTTACGCGGGTTCAACGATGTCGATTTTAGAAGTATGTTTAGTTTAAATGATAACCCAACTCGCAACAATGGTTGGAAGTTGGATTTGAAACGGTTTAGGACTAGTGTGTGTGTGAATTACTTTACGTATAAGATCTGTGACACATGGAACAGGTTACCTTCGGAAGTTGTGAACAGTTCCTCTGTGGATCAGTTCAAGAAAGGGGTAGACGAAATCTTGCACACTATTTGAGTGTGTAAAGACATTTAGGACCTCAGTCTGCGGAAATTTCTTTTCCTATAAAATAGTTAATATCTGGAACCAACTTCCCTCAGAGGTTGTTTCCAGTCAAAGTGTAAATGTGTTTAAAAATAGGCTAGACAAAGTACTGAATACTCTCATGTGAGCAAACTAAATATAGAGCTATTTATATATTCTCCACTTTCCTGTAAAATTTCCTTGGCTACTTTTCCAGGGTCAAGGTATTTTCTTCAACCTTTTTCCGTACCTGCCTCTGGCAGGGAGGGAGCGGAGGGTGGGGAGAGATCCTTCTACTTTTCTATCCAATTTTCTACTACTGCTAGGATAGTTGAAAGAAAAATAAACTTTTACAAAATTTTCCATGGCATCCGTTGCCATTGGTACCTCCTCGGTATGGGCCGCAAGGCCTTTTGAGGTACTTCTTTTCCTTGTAACTCCTTGTAACTCTCTCCTTCTCCCGCAGGGGGTATATAGGTTATGCACGTTCCTTCTGGGTGTTGTAAACTTTATACTTGGGGTGTGACAGCCCTCCGGTCCCGAGTCGTGGGATTCTAGAGAAATTGGCTGCCAATTCCTTTAGGTTCTCTCTCTTTCGGGAGGGCGGGTGAAGTCTGTTGTATAAACCTGTCCCGTGGGTTACTAGGACCCCTTCCCATCCCTACGCTGTCCTTTTAGCTTAGGTTAAGGATGTTCTCCTCTGACTGTCAAAAAAAAAAAAAGGAACTTTTAGTATCAAGTCTTTTTTCTCTACTCTTACGATTAGGACCCTACTGCTACTTGATGCATGGGAAGAGAGGCTTTGGAACCTCTATCAATAACACCATTTCACTTCAGTTGTAGGTAAATAATTAGAGGGGAGAATAGCGGGTAGGATTGTTGACCATTTGGATTCCTACAAGCTACGTGGGGACTCCAACATGGGTTTAGACGGCATAGGTCGTGTCTCACCATCATGCTCGAGTTTTTCCACGTCATGTTGAGTGAGTATGATAAGAGTAGGGCAATTGATTAGAAAGCCTTTGATAAGGTACCTCACCGCTGGCTAATGGCCAAAGTGCTCGCGCTGGGTATTGGTGGGGAAGTAGGTAGGTGGAAGTTAATCCCTTCCGTTAGGCATATGGGCTACAATCGACACTTACGTGACGCGGGTTCAAAGATGTCGATTTTAGAAGAATGTTTAGTTTAAATGATAACCCAACTCGCAACAATGGTGAGGTACTTCTTTTCCTTGTATCTCCTTGTAACTCTCTCTCTCTCTCTCTCTCTCTCTCTCTCTCTCTCTGTCTCTCTCTCTCTCTCTGTCTCTCTCTCTCTGTGTCTATCTCTCTCTGTCTCTCTCTTGGGAGAGATGATGGGCCCCCACCGGGGAGGGATGATGATGAGCCGGTGGCGGACGTACCTTCAAATGAAGGGTGCGTCCAGGTACAGGTGGGTGACTCTCCTTCCACGTTGGAGGGGGCTCAGGCTCCTGCGGAGATTGTCCCCTCGTTAGTGAGGGGCTCTTCAACTCCCGACAGCCCTGGCTGTTCGGGAAACGGGTCGTGCTAGGGGGCGGTCAGAATAGGGGAGGCTCCCTCCGTGCAATGCTTTTTAATGCTAGGTCGATCAAGAACAAGTTTGGCGAGCTACGAGCGCTCTTAGCATCAGAATACCAGGATATCGTTGCTATCACCGAGTCCTGGATTCATACTGATCGTAGAGACTACGTTGGGGAGTTCGAAATTCACGGGTATAGAATGTTTCGCAAAGACCGCACCCGTGGTGAGAGGGGTGGGGTACTAATATACGTCAGAGACACGTTGAGTCCGGTTGATTGCCAGTTCCGGTCGGAACGGGAGCTGCTTGGCGTCGACCTGAACGTGGGAGGGACGAACTATAGGTTAATCCTGGTGTACAGACCTCCGCATCTCCTCCTCGAGGAGGATACAGCCCTGTACACCGAACTCAGTAGCCTGCTAGGGGATACGGTGAGTGTAGTTTTCGGAGACTTTAACTGTCGCGGCATAAAGTGGGAAAACAGGACTGCGATGCTGAAGGGAGGAGGCTAGTTGACTTTGCTGATGAGAACTTCCTCACTCAGTGTGTCAACGAGCCTACACGAGGCGAAAGCGTTCTAGACTTAGTATTCACGACCGAAGACAACCTCGTCACTGGCCTCACCGTTGACGAATCATTGGGCGGGAGTGATCACGGTCTTATTAGGTTCCGTGTGTGCGTCCTCGGGTGAAGCGTAGTAACTCGAGAGGCAGTAAGCTTGATCTCCGGCGGGCGAACTTTGTTAGCCTCAGGGATAGCGTAGGAGAGATGTGGTTAGAGGTTGGCGGCTATGTTGAGGGAGTGTGGAGTGCATTCCGGGACGAGTTTATGGTGCTGCAGTCTGCTGCCATACCCTCAAAACCGGTCACCCCTAATTCAACGCAGTCTAACTGGTTCAATCGTGACATCGCTTCGGCTATCCGAAATAGGAAAGTAGCGTATAGGAGGGCGAAGGCCAATCGTTCCCACGAGAACACTGAAGCGTATGTCCGCCTGTGTAGGGAAGTGAAGGCGAAGGTTAGGCTAGCGAAACGTAACGAAGAACTACGGGTGGCTAATGCGCTTAATGAGTACTTTGCGGGAGTGTTCACGAGGGAGGATACCCGCGTCATCCCCGAGCCAGGCGTGAGGCACGAAGGTGCTGGCCTGGAGAGTGTTAGATGTACCGCGACAGTCGTTGCTGATAGAATAGACAAACGGAGCGCGTTGAAGGCTCCTGGGCCAGGCCAGTTTCTCCCCAGAGTGTTGCGAGAAGTGCGCGACCAGGTGGCTCCCCACCTGGCTACAGTCTTCAACAAATCGTTGGAGATGGGCCAGGTGCCTGGTGACTGGAGGGAAGCCAACGTGACCCCAATCTTTAAGAAAGGGGATCACTAAAGTCCAGGGAACTATCGTCCCATTAGTCTCACTTCAGTTGTAGGTAAATTAATAGAAGGGATAATAGCTGATAGGATCGTTGACCATTTGGATTCCTACAAGCTGCTTGGGGACTCCCAACATGGGTATAGACGGCATAGGTCGTGTCTCACCAACTTGTTCGAGTTTTTCCACGTCATGTTGAGTGAGTACGATAAGAGTAGGGCGATTGATATACTTTATCTCGACTTTCAGAAAGCCTTTGATAAGGTACCTCACCGCCGGCTAATGGCGAAAGTGCGCGCGCTGGGTATCGGTGGGGAAATAGGTAGGTGGATTGAAAACTGGCTGAGGAATAGGTGGCAGAGGGTGGTAATTAAAGGGGCTAGTTCGGGTTTGGCCTCGGTCACTAGTGGGGTTCCTAAGGGTTCCGTTTTGGGGCCACTGTTGTTTATCATTTACATAAATGATATCGACGGTGGCATCGTCAGTCGGATCGCCAAATTCACTGATGACACCAAGCTTGGGGCCAATGTTGGGACGCCCGAAGCGATCGAGGAACTGCGTGCGGACCTAGGTAGGATATGAGAGTGGTCCGAAAAATGGCAAATGCCGTTTAACTTGGGTAAATGCAAAGTGATGCACATTGGCTACGCCAATCCCAAGTCGGACTACTCGATGTTGGGTAGTAATATCGAGGTGACTGATTTAGAAAAGGACTTGGGTGTGCTAATTAGCAGCGACCTTAAGTTTACGAAACAGTGTGTAGAGGTGGAAAAGAAAGCCCAGAAACTATTGGGTTATATCAGGAGGCAATTTCAGTTTCGGAACAAGGAGATTGTGCTCTCACTGTACAATTCCCTTGTTCGGCCGCACCTGGAGTATGCTGTGCAGTTCTGGTCGCCCACCCTCAGGAAAGATATTGAGAGGCTGGAGCGAGTGCAGGCGAGGGCTACAAAGTTAATCCCTTCCGTTAGGCATATGGGCTACAATCGACGGTTACGCGCCATGAACTTGTTTTAGCTTGAAACTCGGAGGCTGCGCGGTCAACTGATCGAGGTTTTCAAGCTCTTACGCGAGTTCAACGATGTCGATTTTAGAAGTATGTTTAGTTTAAATGATAACCCAACTCGCAACAATGGTTGGAAGTTGGATTTGAACCGGTTTAGGACTAGTGTGTGTGGGATTTACTTTACGTATAAGATCTGTGACACATGGAACAAGTTACCTTCAGAAGTTGTGAACAGTTCCTCTGTGGATCAGTTCAAGAAAAGGTTAGACCAGATCTTGCACACTATTTGAATGTGTACAAAATTTTCCCTGGCACCCGTTGCCATTCGTACCTCCTCGGTATGGGCCGCAAGGCCGTTTGAAGTACTTCTTTTCCTTGTAACTCCTTGTAACTCTGTCTCTCTCTCTCTGTCTCTGTCTCTGTCTGCCCATATGCCTGTGACTTTACGTGTAAGATCTGTGACACATGGAACAGGTTACCTTCGGAAGTTGTGAACAGTTCCTCTGTGGATCAGTTCAAGAAAAGGTTAGACGAAATCTTGCACACTATTTGAGTGTGTAAAGACATTTAGGACCTCAGTCTGCGGAAATTTCTTTTCCTATAAAATAGTTAATATCTGGAACCAACTTCCCTCAGAGGTTGTTTCCAGTCAAAGTGTAAATCTGTTTAAAATAGGCTAGACAAAGTACTGAACACACTCATAGTTTAAGATTAAAACCTCAGAAAACTCTGCAGGAGTTCGCTTGCTCGGTGTCTCTGTGAGCAAGCTAAATATAGAGCTATTTATATATTCTCCACTTTCCTGTAAAATTTCCTTGGCTACTTTTCCAGGGTCAAGGTATTTTTTTCAACCTTTTTCCGTACCTGCCTCTGGCAGGGAGGGAGCGGAGGGTGGGGAGAGAGCCTTCTACTTTTCTATCCAGTTTTCTACTACTGCTAGGATAGTTGAAAGAAAAATAAACTTTTACAAAATTTTCCCTGGCTCCCGTTGCCATTGGTACCTCCTCGGTATGGGCCGCAAGGCCTTTTGAGGTGCTTCTTTTCCTTGTAACTCCTCCTTGTAACTCTCTCTCTCTCTCTCTCTCTCTCTCTCTCTCTATCCAGTTTTCTACTACTGCTAGGATAGTTGAAAGAAAAATAAACTTTCACAAAATTTTCCCTGGCACCCGTTGCCATTGGTACCTCCTCGGTATGGGCCGCAAGGCCTTTTGAGGTACTTCTTTTCCTTGTAACTCCTTGTAACTCTCTCTCTCTCTCTCTCTGCTCTGCCTCTCTCTCTCTCTCTCTCTCTCTCTCTCTCTGTCTCTCTCTAACTTCTAATAAATGAGGATATCAGTGTCACCTGGAGCTCATATAGGGATCTATTTAGAATATTACAGAACACTTTTATACCCACTGTAATGGTTTCCTTGTCAAGAAAGTCACCGAAATGGTTTAACAATGAAATTAGGAGGGCTATTACGGGAAGAAATAGAGCCTACAAACTACTTAAGTCGCATTTCAACCACACTAATTCAGAAAACTATATAACCCTACGTAGGAGGGTTAAGTCCTTAATTAGAACAGCCAAACGTGATGAAGAGGCTACAGTTGCCTCACTCTGTAAAGTTAACCATAAAGAATTTTTTGCCCATGTTAATAGCAGAAAGCCAATTAAAAATTCTGTAGGCCCCTTAAAAGATAGAAATGACGTACTGAAATTCGGTGATAAAGATATAGCTAATATGTTAAACGAGTTCTTCGTTACAGTCTTCACGGAGGAAGACACAATAGAAGTGCCAAGTCCTCTGATTACATATGACGGTGACCAGCCCGTAGAGACCATAAGTTTTACGAGAAATGAGGTACAGCAATTAATTGATAAGATGAACAAATACAAATCACCTGGCCCCGACTTATTTCTTCCAAGGGTATTAAAAGAGGTTAGCCACAATGTTGTTGACGACTTAGTAACCATATTCAAACAATCAATCGAGTTAGGGAAAGTTCCAACCGACTGGAAGTTAGCAAATGTTACACCAATCTTTAAAAAAGGTGATAGGGAAAATCCTTGTAATTATCGCCCGATCAGTTTAACATCAGTTGTCGGCAAACTGTTGTAATCCATCATTACAAAACGTATTGTGTATCACCTTGAATCTAACAATCTAATTTTTTATTCTCAACATAGATTTAGGCGACATAGATCCTGTCTGACAAACCTGTTAGAGTTTTTCCATAATATGCACGCACTGTACGATGCAAGTAGGGCAATAGATATAGTGTATCTCGACTTTCAAAAAGCCTTTGACAAAGTCCCTCACGCTAGATTGATAGCTAAAGTCAAAGGATTAGGAATAACCGGGCTCGTTTCCAACTGGATTGAGGATTGGTTAAAAGATAGAAAGCAGAGAGTGGTAATAAATGGAGTGGCTTCGGAGTGGGCGCCCGTCACGAGTGGTGTCCCACAGGGTTCCGTTCTGGGTCCTTTACTTTTTATGATCTATATTAACGATATAGACGTCCGGCTTCTAAGTGCAATCTCCAAATTTGCAGACGATACGAAATTAGGAAGTAGTGTAGGTACTGAGGAGGGCGTAAGAACGCTTCAGAACGATCTTGACAGGTTG
This sequence comes from Bathynomus jamesi, assembly GCA_023014485.1. Classification (NCBI taxonomy): domain Eukaryota; kingdom Metazoa; phylum Arthropoda; class Malacostraca; order Isopoda; family Cirolanidae; genus Bathynomus; species Bathynomus jamesi. Next base: position 1,054,618 of record JAJOZX010000758.1, on the reverse strand, counting down.
GGCGAATGGTCTGCTAGTTGGCAGATGCCATTCAACTTAGACAAATGTAAGGTAATGCACATAGGCTATAAAAACCCGAAGACCGATTACTCTCTCTTGGGAAGGAACTTGACTGAGACCGATCTAGAGAAAGACTTAGGAGTCTATATCAGCAACGATCTGAAACCGTCGAAGCACTGTGCAGAAGTCGAAAAGAGGGCCATAAATTATTAGGTTATATTAAAAGACAGTTCCAGTTTCGGAACAAGGACACTGTAATGTCTCTTTATAATTCTCTAGTCAGACCTCAACTGGAATACTGTGCGCAGTTTTGGTCTCCATCCCTCAGGAAGGACATAGAAAGGTTAGAAAGAGTACAAGCAAGGGCTACAAAATTGATCCCTTCAATGAGAATGCAAAGCTACCAACGGAGATTGGAGCGCCTAAATCTGTTTAGCTTAGAGACGAGGAGGTTGCGGGGTCAGCTTATTCAAGTCTTCAAGATGCTCAAAGGAATAGACAGGGTAGATTACAGAAACTTATTCTCACTTAATGCCAATCCGACAAGAAACAATGGGTTTAAACTGGAACTAAAGACATTTAGGACCTCTGTCTGCGGAAATCTCTTTTCCTATAAAATAGTTAATATCTGGAACCAACTTCCCTCAGAGGTTGTTTCCAGTCAAAGTGTAAATGTGTTTAAAAATAGGCTAGACAAAGTACTGAGCACACTCATAGTTTAAGATTAAAACCTCAGAAAACTCTGCAGGAGTTCGCTTGCACGGTGTCTCTGTGAGAAAGCTAAATATAGAGCTATTTATATATTCTCCACTTTCCTGTAAAATTTCCTTGGCTACTTTTCCAGGGTCAAGGTATTTTCTTCAACCTTTTTCCGTACCTGCCTCTGGCAGGGAGGGAGCGGAGGGTGGGGAGAGAGCCTTCTACTTTTCGATCCAGTTTTCTAGTACTATTAGGATAGTTGAAACAAAAATAAACTTTTAATAACAGGAACCTCCCAGAGTGGACCGAAAGGCCTTTGAGGCTTCCTCTTGTCCTTGTAACTCTCTCTCTCTCTGTCTCTCTCTCTCTCTCTGTTGTGAACAGTTCCTCTGTGGATCATTTCAAGAAAAGGTTAGACCAAATCCTGCACACTATTTAAGTGTGTAGAAAATTTTCCCCTTGTTTTCATTGGTACCTCCTCGGTATGGGCTGCAAGGCCTTTTGATGTACTTCTTTTCCTTGTAACTCCTTGTAACTCTCTCTCTCTCTTTCTCTCCCTCTTTCTCTCTCTCCTTTTTTTTCTCTCTCTCTCTCTTTCTCTCTCTGTCTCTCTCTCCTTCTTTCTCTTTCTCTCTCCTTCTTTCTCTATCTCTCTCCTTCTTTCTCTATCTCTCTTTTCCCCCTCCAACAGCAGGTAGTCCCCCTCCCCCAGTAGTTAGTCCCCCTGCAACAGCAGGTAGTGACTCTCCTTCCACGTTGGAGGGGGCTCAGGCTCCTGCGGAGATTGTCTCCTCGTTAGTGAGGGGCTCTTCAACTCCCGACAGCCCTGGCTGTTCGGGAAACGGGTCGTGCTAGGGGGCGGTCAGAATAAGGGAGGCTTCCTCTGTGCAATGCTTTTTAATTCTAGGTCGATCAGGAACAAGTTTGACGAGCTACGGGCGCTCTTAGCATCAGAATACCAGGATATCGTTGCTATCACCGAGTCCTGGATTCATACTGATCGTAGGGACTACGATGGGGAGTTCGAAATTCCCGGGTATAGAATGTTTCGCAAAGACCGCACCCGTGGGGAGGGGGGTGGAGTACTAATATACGTCAGAGACACGTTGAGTCCGGTTGACTGCCAGTTCCGGTCGGAACGGGAGCTGCTTCGCGTCGATCTGAACGTGGGAGGGACGAACTATAGGTTAATCTTGGTGTACAGACCTCCGCATCTCCTCCTCGAGGAGGATACAGCCCTGTACACCGAACTCAGTAGCCTGCTAGGGGATAGGGTGTGTGTAGTTTTAGGAGACTTTAACTGTCGCGGCATAAAGTGGGAAAACAGGACTGCCGATGCTGAAGGGAGAAGGCTAGTTGACTTTACTGATGAGAACTTCCTCACTCAGTGGGTCAACGAGCCTACACGAGTAGGGCGGGTCATACTATGCATTTTTTTTAAATCAATGGAGAGGGGTGTTCAAATGACATATTTTGGTGTATAGAACACAATTCTGAAGAAAATATTTAATTCTGATAACCCTAACCTACATCATTTGGCAGTTGATTATTATTAAATTGTTGATTATTTTACTATTGTAGTTACCCCAGAATATGTCTTCTCACGTTTTCTATCATGGCTGCTCACGTTATCTCTCATAGAGCATTGTTCTAACTAATTCATATAAACACATATAATGTAATTCATATAATAATAATATTTAAATACTCAAATAAAAAGGTGTGCCATTCCACTTAATTGTAATTATCATACAGTTTGCCAGCAGCTTCGGCAAAGGTACAGAAAAACTATGATGAGATTCAAAACATTGCCGTTGCTAGTGTAAGGTATGGCATAGGGCTGAGGCCAACTGCAGCGATAGCAACAGCAGCTCTGATTGACGCAGGAATCATCACAGAAAACAATACAAGTAAAGTGATTGATAAGAGCAAGGTCAAGAGAGCACAGGAGAAGTTGATGAGAGAGCTGGGGGAACAGTTCGAGAAGAAGTGCAGGGAGGAGTGGGGGATCTCTTGCATCCTCTTTGATGGGCGGATTGACCTGACCAATGTGATGATGGAAGCTGAGGGCAGTGACCAATCTTGCTAAGGTCCTGTTTGCCTGGCTGAAAGAGAGGGGTTATGATAAGACCTTGTTGGCCATTGGAGGAGACTCAACAAATGTCAACACTGGTGTGAAAGCTGGAGTAATGCGGAAGCTGGAGCTGCACCTGGGGAAAAAGCTGGTCTGGTTGGTGTGCAACCTGCACACTGTTGAACTTCCCCTGCGCCATCTCATTGTTGACCTTGATGGCCCTACTCTGTCAGACAAAAAATTATCCGGGCCAATAGAAAAGCTCCTTGATTCTGCTACAGACTTTGATATAAATCCAAACTTCACCCGAATCTCTGTTGGCCCTCCACTGATCAAGCTTCCTGACAAGGTCATTCAAGATCTCTCAACTGATCAATACTATGGCTATAAAATTGTCTGTGCAGTCAGGGATGGAGTACTTCCTGCAGGGCTGGCTTCAACGTGAAGGTCAAGCACTCCTGGATCGAAGGGCCTAGGCACATCCTCTTTCAGCTGGACTGCCTCAAGTCCCAGAGAAAGGAGGTGCTGGATATTGTGATGCCAACTGTGAGAAGATCTGCTTGGTATGCCCACAGTGAAGTCATCCTCCAAACACTACTCTGCTAAGGAGAGGATTGAAGGGGTGGAGAGAATCCTGGCCATCAGGGGAGGGGGACCCGGACACTCAGCTGGGAGACTCCTCTGTTAGGAGCAGAAGGACACCTGACATCAATTGTGATGCTTCCAGCATCGGTGACTTGATCAGCTGGTCAGAAGGTGTGCCAGAGCCACCTCTCACCTGCTCTCTAAGCACCTCAGAGGTGAAAAACTTCATCAACACCGCCATGGAGGTGTGCAACTGGCCTTGCCACACACAAAGCATTGAGAGGGTTGTTAAAATGGTGACTGAGGCTTCTGCTAAGTACTTCTCACAGGAAAAGAGGGATGGAGGGATCAGGGCTCAGGAGACCAGCAGGAAGCTGATGTCCAAGTCTGAGTCAAAGCAGGATTTGTGCAACCTGGCAAAGTTCAAGATGTCAGGAGAATGATCTTTGTAATTATATCCAGTGATATACATGCAGTTCACCTATTAATAAATATATGTAAAGTTGATTTGGCCTTGTCAATATAAATGATTTACATTATATCTTTTAATATATTATAAAGGGGTTCAAAAGGGTAAAATTAGCAATTTAGAAATACAAAATGATGTAGGTTACATTTATCCTATCCAAAAAAGAAGCTCATATTTGAATTTCCCATGTAAAAACACATAATTTAGACACCCCTGATGGTAGGATTTCCTTCAGATTCATGTTGTCACCTGAGTACGACCCGCCCTACTACACGAGGCGAAAGCGTTCTAGACTTAGTATTCACGACCGAAGACAACCTCGTCACTGGCCTCACCGTTGACGAATCGTTGGGCGGGAGTGATCACGGTCTTATTAGGTTCCGTGTGTGCGTCCCTCGGGTGAAGCGTAGTAACTCGAGAGGCAGTAAGCTCGAACTCCGGCGGGCGAACTTTGTTAGCCTCAGGGATAGCGTAGGAGAGATGGGGTTAGAGGTTGGCGGCGATGTTGAGGGAGTGTGGAGTGCATTCCTGGACGAGTTTATGGTGCTGCAGTCTGCTGCCATACCCTCAAAACTGGTCACCCCTGCTTCAACACAGCCTAAGTGGTTCAGTCGTGACATCGCTCGCTTCGGCTATCCGAAATAGGAAAGTAGCGTATAAGAGAGCGAAGGCCAATCGTTCCCACGAGAACACTGAAGCGTATGTCCGCCTGTGTAGGGAAGTGAAGGCGAAGGTTAGGCTAGCGAAACGTAACGAAGAACTACGGGTGGCAAGCCTCTGCAAGAGGAACACTAAGGAGTTCTTCAGTTATGTTAATAGTAGAAAGCCCATTAGAAGCATGAAAAGGCCGTTACAGGACGGAAGCGGCGTTCTGCGGACCTCCGACGCGGACATCGCTAATGTGCTTAATGAGTACTTTGCGGGAGTGTTCACGAGGGAGGATACCCGCGTCATCCCCGAGCCAGGCGTGAGGCACGATGGTGCTGGCCTGGATAGTGTTAGATGTACCGCGACAGTCGTTACCGATAGAATAGATAAACTGAGCGCGTTTAATGCTCCTGGGCCAAACCAGTTTCTCCCCAGAGTGTTGCGAGAAGTGCGCGACCAGGTGGCTCCCCGCCTGGCTACAGTCTTCAACAAATCGTTGGAGATGGGCCAGGTGCCTGGTGACTGGAGGGAAGCCAACGTGACCCCTATCTTTAAGAAAGGGGATCACGAAAGTCCAGGGAACTATCGTCCCATTAGTCTCACTTCAGTTGCAGGTAAATTATTAGAGGGGATAATAGCGGATAGGATCGTTGACCATTTGGATTCCTACAAGCTGCTTGGGGACTCCCAACATTGGTTTAGACGGCATAGGTCGTGTCTCACCAACTTCCTCGAGTTTTTCCACGTCATGTTGCGTGAGTTTGATAAGAGTAGGGCGATTGATATACTTTATCTCGACTTTCAGAAAGCCTTTGATAAGGTACCTCACCGCCGGCTAATGGCGAAAGTGCGCGCGCTGGGTATCGGTGGGGAAATAGGTAGGTGGATTGAAAACTGGCTGAGGAATAGGCGGCAGAGGGTGGTAATTAAAGGGGCTAGTTCGGGTTGGGCCTCGGTCACTAGTGGGGTTCCTCAGGGTTCCGTTTTGAGGCCACTGTTGTTTATCATTTACATAAGTGATATAGACGGTGGCATCGTCAGTCGGATCGCCAAATTCGCTGATGACACGAAGCTTGGGGCCAACGTTGGGACGCCGGAGGCGATCGAGCAACTGCGTGCGGACCTAGGTAGGATAGGAGAGTGGTCCGAAAAATGGCAAATGGCGTTTAACTTGGGTAAATGTAAGGTGATGTACATTGGCTACGCCAATCCCAAGTCGGACTACTCGAAGTTGGGGAGTAATATCGAGGCGACTGATTTGGAAAAGGACTTGGGTGTGTTAATTAGCAGCGACCTTTATTTTTCCAAACAGTGCGTAGAAGTGGAAAAGAAAGCCCAGAAGTTATTGGATTATATCAAGAGGCAATTTCAGTTCCGGCACAAGGAGATTGTGCTCTCTCTGTACAATTCCCTGGTTCGGCCGCACCTGGAGTATGCGGTGCAGTTCTGGTCGCCCACCCTCAGGAAAGATATTGAGAGGCTGGAGCGAGTGCAGACGAGGGCCACAAAGTTAATCCCTTCCGTTAGGCATATGGGCTACAATCGACGGTTAGGCGCCCTGAACTTGTTTTCGCTTGAAACTCGGAGGATGCGCGGTCAACTGATCGAAGTTTTCAAGCTCTTACGCGGGTTCAACGATGTCGATTTTAGAAGTATGTTTAGTTTAAATGATAACCCAACTCGCAACAATGGTTGAAGTTGGATTTGAAACGGTTTAGGACTAGTGTGTGTGGGAATTACTTTACGTATAAGATCTGTGACACATGGAACAGGTTACCTTCAGAGGTTGTGAAGAGTTCCTCTGTGGATCTGTTCAAGAGAATTTTAATCCAAATCTTGAACACTATTTGAGTGTGAACAAAATTTTCCGTGGCACCCGTTGCCATTGGTACCTCCTCGGTATAGGCCGCAAGGCCTTTTGAGGTACTTCTTTTCCTTGTAACTCCTTGTAACTTTCTCTCTCTCTTTTTCTTTCTCTCTCTCTCTCTCTCTCTCTCTCTCTCTCTCTGTTTCTTTCTCTCTCTCTCTCTGTCTTTCTTTCTCTCTCTTTCTTTCTCCCTCTCTCTCTTTCTTTCCCTCTCTCTTTCTTTCTGTCTCTCTCTCTTTCTTCTCTCTCTCTCTCTCACAACCCAACTCGCAACAATGGTTGGAAGTTGGATTTGAAACGGTTTAGGACTAGTGTGTGTGTGAATTACTTCACGTATAAGATCTGTGACACGTGGAACAGGTTACCTTCAGAAGTTGTGAACAGTTCCTCTGTGGATCAGTTCAAGAAAAGGTTAGACCAAATCTTGCACAATATTTGAGTGTGTACAAAATTTTCCCTGGCACCCGTTGCCATTGGTACCTCCTCGGTATGGGCCGCAAGGCCTTTTGAGGTACTTCTTTTCCTTGTAACTCCTTGTAATTTTCTCTCTCTCTTTTTCTTTCTCTCTCTCTCTCTCTCTCTCTCTGTTTCTTTCTCTCTCTCTTTCTTTCTCCCTCTCTCTCTTTCTTTCTCTCTCGCTCTCTTGCTTTCTTTCTCTCTCTCTCTCTCTCTCTTTCTTTCTCTCTTTCTCTCTCTCTCTCTCTCTCTTTCTTTTTTCTCTCGCTCTCTCTTTCTTTCTCTCTCTCTTTCTTTCTCTCTCTCTCTTTCTTTCTCCCTCTCTTTCTTTCTCTTTCTCTCTCTTTCTTTCTCTCTCTCTCTCTTTCTTTCTTTCTTTAGTAAGGGGCTGCATCTCGCTGTCGCTCCTGGCGGAAAATCCGTGACGCTTGCGTCGCGAGTGTTTGTCAGTTGGTAGCTGCGACACGTTTGGGACGGTCCGGCCCTGGGGAGACCTTTGGTCGGTGCGGCAGCAGGAGAGGTGTAGTCTTCTGGAAGGAATGAACGTCACTTGCAAAAAGGCGGATGCGTCTACGCGCGGGATGAATTCACCCCCCCTCCTTTTTTATATACTGGTCTTAACGTTTTTGGATAGTTTTCATTGCTAGAACGCTTTATCTTATTCAGAGTATTCAGAAAAAACAAAAAAAAAAAAGAGAAAATATGGCAGGGCCAGCTAAATTGAAAGCAGAATGCTTTAAATGTAAAGTTAATCATTGGTGCGTAGACTTCCCAGAGGGTAGTATCAGCGATATCACATCCCTTAGTGTATGTTTGTTTTGTAAACTTAGAGACAACCACGAAAAGGAAGTTAAAGAGCTAAAGGAATTAGTAAAAAAGCTTGAAGCTAGGGTCGTAGCACTGGAAATCCAACCCAGTGGACAAGATCAAATTAAAAACACACCAGCAGATTCAAACTGTAAGATTAAGTATCTAGAACAAAGGGAGGGCTCAAAGAAGGGGCTGATAGAGAAGGGTGGGAAGGGATCGATAGAGAAGGGTGGGCAGGGGCCAATGAAGAAAAAGGGTGGGAAGGGGCCTGCTGATGGCCCAAAGAAACCGAAGAATGTAGCTACCTGTCGGGGTGGGTCGGGTGGTGTAACTGCGTGTATGGGTGGCGACGGGTTTCGAAAGTCTCGGGCAAGAAGGCTGCGAAGCCGAAGCCTGAGACCCCAGTTGCCCCTGTCAAGACCTCTAACCGCTTTAGTCTCCTGTGCTCGAAGGAGGAAGACACCGTTTTGATTGGGACTCGCAGATCAGGGCCAGGAGAAGTACTTTGCTTCTGCAAACCGGGATGGGAGGAAGGTAAGGTGCTTACCTGGGCGGAACGGCGCACTTAAGGAAGGAGGTAGAAAGGTGCGCGTGGCTAGTCGGAGGACTGCGATCGTTGTCCACGCTGGTGGCAATGACCTGTTCCTCAAAGGCGGTGGGGTAGGTCTTACAGAAGGGATCATCACCGAGATCATGTCTCTTGCGGATGATCTAAAACTGAAGACAGACAGGGGAATGTTAATGGGTATTTTACCGCGAATGAATGCAGTGACCACGCGCTCAGTAAGGTCATTGGCATCAACGAGAGGGTACAAGACTTGTGCGTTCCGCTGGGCGTGAAGTTTATTGACCCCTTCGATGCATTTTCGGGTAGGTGGGACCTTTACCAGAGGGATGGTGTCCACCTCAATGACAAGGTAAAGGTGTGCTAGGCGCGCTGCTCGACCGGCACCTATACAGAATGGTGAGGTCGAGTCCGGGAGAGATGATGGGCCCCCACCGGGAGAGATGAGGATGAGCCGGTGGCGGACGTACTACTTCGACTGAAGGGTGCGTCGAAGTACAGGTGGGTGACCCTCCTCCTACGTTGGAGGGGCTCAGTCTCCTGTGGAAGTTGCCCCCTCGTTAGTGAGGGGCTCTTCAACTCCCGACAGCCCTGGCTGTTCGGGAAACGGGTCGTGCTAGGGGGCGGTCAGAATAGGGAAGGCTCCCTCCGTGCAATGCTTTTTAATGCTAGGTCAATTAGGAACAAGTTTCGCGAGCTACGGGCGCTTATTAGCATCAGAATACCAGGATATCGTTGCTATCACCGAGTCCTGGATTCATACTGATCGTAGGGACTACGTTGGGGAGTTCGAAATTCCCGGGTATAGAATGTTTCGCAAAGACCGCACCCGTGGGGAGGGGGGTGGGGTACTAATATACGTCAGAGACACGTTGAGTCCGGTTGACTGCCAGTTCCGGTCGGAACGGGAGCTGCTTGGCGTCGATCTGAACGTGGGAGGGACGAACTATAGGTTAATCTTGGTGTACAGACCTCCGCATCTCCTCCTCGAGGAGGATACAGCCCTGTACACCGAACTCAGTAGCCTGCTAGGGATAGGGTGTGTGTAGTTTTAGGAGACTTCAACTGTCGCGGCATAAAGTGGGAAAACAGGACTGCCGATGCTGAAGGGAGGAGGCTAGTTGACTTTGCTGATGAGAACTTCCTCACTCAGTGGGTCAACGAGCCTACACGAGGCGAAAGCGTTCTAGACTTAAGAACCCCCAAACCGAAGACAACCCGTCACTGGCCTCACCGTTGACGAATCGTTGGGCGGGAGTGATCACGGTCTTATTAGGTTCCGTGTGTGCGTCCCTCGGGTGAAGCGTAGTAACTCGAGAGGCAGTAAGCTCGATCTCCGGCGATCGAACTTTGTTAGCCTCAGGGATAGCGTAGCAGAGATGGGGTTAGAGGTTGGTGGCGATGTTGAGGGAGTGTGGAGTGCATTCCCGGATGAGTTTATGGTGCTGCAGTCTGCTGCCATACCCTCAAAACCGGTCACCCCTGCTTCAACGCAGCCTAAGTGGTTCAATCGTGGCATCGCTTCGGCTATCCGAAATAGGAAAGTAGCGCATAGGAGGGCGAAGGCCAATCGTTCCCACGAGAACACTGAAGCGAATGTCCGCCTGTGTAGGGAAGTGAAGGCGAAGGTTAGGCTAGCGAAACGTAACGAAGAACTACGGGTGGCAAGCCTCTGCAAGGGGAACCCTAAGGAGTGCTTCAGTTATGTTAATAGTAGAAAGCCCATTAGAAGCATGATAGGTCCTTTAAAGGACGGAAGCGGCGTTCTGCGGACCTCCGACGCGGACATCGCTAATGTGCTTAATGAGTACTTTGCGGGAGTGTTCACCAGGGAGGATACCCGCGTCATCCCCGAGCCAGCTGTGAGGCACGAAGGTGCTGGCGTGGATAGTGTTAGATGTACCGCGACAGTCGTTGCTCATAGAATAGACAAACTGAGCGCGTTTAAGGCTCCTGGGCCAGACCAGTTTCTCCCCAGTGTTTTGCGAGAAATGCGCGACCAGGTGGCTCCCCACCTGGCTACAGTCTTCAACAAATCGTTGGTGATGGGCCAGGTGCCTGGTGACTGGAGGGAGGCCAACGTGACCCCTATCTTTAAGAAAGGGGATCACGAAAGTCCAGGGAACTATCGTCCTATTAGTCTCACTTCAGTTGTAGGTAAATTATTAGAAAGGATAATAGCTGATAGAATCGTTGACCATTTGGATTCCTACAAGCTGCTTGGGGACTCCCAACATGGGTTTAGACGGCATAGGTCGTGTCTCACCAACTTGCTCGAGTTTTTCCACGTCATGTTGAGTGAGTACGATAAGAGTAGGGCGATTGATATACTTTATCTCGACTTTCAGAAAGCCTTTGATAAGGTACCTCACCGCCGGCTAATGGCGAAAGTGCGCGCGCTGGGTATCGGTGGGGAAATAGGTAGGTGGATTGAAAACTGGCTGAGGAATAGGCGGCAGAGGGTGGTAATTAAAGGGGCTAGTTCGGGTTGGGCCTCGGTCACTAGTGGGGTTCCTCAGGGTTTCGTTTTGGGGCCACTGTTGTTTACCATTTACATAAATGATATCGACGGTGGCATCGTCAGTCGGATCGCCAAATTCGCTGATGACACCAAGCTTGGTGCCAATGTTGGGACGCCCCAAGCGATCGAGGAACTGCGTGCGGACCTAGGTAGGATAGGAGAGTGGTCCGAAAAATGGAAAATGCCGTTTAACTTGGGTAAATGCAAAGTGATGCACATTGGCTACGCCAATCCCAAGTCGGACTACTCGATGTTGGGCAGTAATATCGAGGTGACTGGTTTAGAAAAGGACTTGGGTGTGCTAATTAGCAGCGACCTTAAGTTTACGAAACAGTGTGTAGAGGTGGAAAAGAAAGCCCAGAAACTATTGGGTTATATCAGGAGGCAATTTCAGTTTCGGAACAAGGAGATTGTGCTCTCACTGTACAATTCCCTTGTTCGGCCGTACCTGGAGTATGCTGTGCAGTTCTGGTCGCCCACCCTCAGGAAAGATATTGAGAGGCTGGAGCGAGTGCAGGCGAGGGCCACAATGTTAATCCCTTCCGTTAGGCATAATGGCTACAATCGACGGTTACGCGCCCTGAACTTGTTTTCGCTTGAAACTCGGAGGCTGCGCGGTCAACTGATCGAGGTTTTCAAGCTCTTACGAGGGTTCAACGATGTCGATTTTAGAAGTATGTTTAGTTTAAATGATAACCCAACTCGCAACAATGGTTGGAAGTTGGATTTGAAACGGTTTAGGACTAGTGTGTGTGGGAATTACTTTACGTATAAGATCTGTGACACATGAAACAGGTTACCTTCGGAAGTTGTGAAGAGTTCCTCTGTGGATCAGTTCAAGAAAAGGTTAGACGAAATCTTGCACACTATTTGAGTGTGTAAAGACATTTAGGACCTCAGTCTGCGGAAATTTCTTTTCCTATAAAATAGTTAATATCTGGAACCAACTTCCCTCAGAGGTTGTTTCCAGTCAAAGTGTAAATCTGTTTAAAAATAGGCTAGACAAAGTACTGAACACACTCATAGTTTAAGATTGAAACCTCAGAAAACTCTGCAGGAGTTCGCTTGCACGGTGTCTCTGTGAGCAAGCTAAATATAGAGCTATTTATATATTCTCCACTTTCCTGTAAAATTTCCTTGGCTACTTTTTCAGGGTCAAGGTATTTTCTTCAACCTTTTTCCGTACCTGCCTCTGGCAGGGAGGGAGCGGAGGGTGGGGAGAGAGCCTTCTACTTTTCTATCCAGTTTTCTACTACTGCTAGGATAGTTGAAAGAAAAATAAACTTTTACAAAATTTTCCCTGGCACCCGTTGCCATTGGTACCTCCTCGGTATGGGCCGCAAGGCCTTTTGAGGTGCTTCATTTCCTTGTAACTCTCTCTCTTTTTCTATCTCTCTCTTTCTTTCTCTCTCCCTCTCTCTCTTTCTTTCTTTTCCCCACTGGGGAGAGATAATGTTGAGCCGGTAGCGGACGTACCTTTAACTGATGGGTGCTTCCAGGTACAGGTGGGGCGGTCAGAATAGGGAAAGCTCCCTCCGTGCAATGCTCTTTAATGCTAGGTCGAGTAGGAACAAGTTTTCCGAGCTACGGGCGCTCGTAGCATCAAAATACCAGGATATCGTTGCTATCACCGAGTCCTGGATTCATACTGATCGTAGGGACTACGTTGGGGAATTCTTAATTCCAGGGTATAGAATGTTTCGCAAAAATCGCACCCGTGGAGAGGGGGGAAGGGTACTATAATATGTCAGGGACACGTTGAGTCCGGTTGTCTGCCACTTCCGGTCGGAACGGGAGCTGCTTAGCGTCGATTTGAACGTGGGAAGGACGAACTATAGGTTAATCTTGGTGTACAGACCACCGCATCTCCTCCTCGAGGAGGATCCAACCATGTACACCGAACTCCGTAGCCTGCTAGGGGGATAGGGTGAGTGTAGTTTTAGGAGACTTCAACTGTAGCGGCATAAAGTGGGAAGACAGGACTGCTGATGCTGAAGGGAGGATGCTAGTTGACTTTGCTGATGAGAACTTCCTCACTCAGTGGGTCAATGAGCCTACACGAGGCGAAAGCGTTGTAGACTTAGTATTCACGACCGAAGACAACCTCGTCACTGGCCTCAGCGTTGACGAATCGTTGGGCAGGAGTGAACACGGTCTGTTTAGGTTCCGTGTCTGCGTCCCTCGGGTGAAGCGTAGTAACTCGAGAGGCAGGAAGCTCGATCTACGGCGGACGGACTTTTTTAGCCTCCGGGATAGAGTAGGTGAGATGGGGTTAGAGGGAGTTGTGGAGTGCATTCCGGGACGAGTTTATGGTGCTGCAGTCTGCTGCCATACCCTCAAAACTTGTCACCCCTGCTTCAACGCAGCCTAAGTTGGTCAGTCGTGACATCGATTTGGCTATCCGAAATAGGAAAGTGGCGGAGAGGAGGGCGAAGGCCAATCGTTCCCATGAGACCACTAAAGCGTATGTCCGCCTGTGTAGGGAAATAAAGGCGAAGGTTAGGCTAGCGAAACGTAACGAAGAACTACGGGTGGCAAGCCTCTGCAAGGGGAACCCTAAGGAGTTCTTCAGTTATGTAAATAGTAGAAAGCCCATTAGAAGCATTATAACTCCGTTAAAGAACTGAAGCAGCGTTCTGCGAACCTCTGACGCGGACATCGATAATGTGCTTAATGAGTACTTTGCGGGAGTGTTCACCAGGGAAGACTCTCGCGTCATCCCCGAGCCAGGCGTCAGGCACAAAGGTGCTGGCCTGGATAGTGTTCGATGTACCGCGACAGTTGTTGCCGATAGAATAGACAAACCAGATTCTCCCCAGAGTGTTGCTGGAGGTGCGCGACCAGGTGGCTCCCCATCTGGCTACAGTCTTCAACAAATCGTTGGAGATGTGCCAGGTGCCTGGTGACTAGAGGGAAGCCAACGTGACCACTAGCTTTAAGAAAGGAGATCACGAAAGTCCAGGGAACTATCGTCCCATTAGTCTCACTTCAGTTGTATGTAAATTAAAATTATTAGAGGGGATAATAGCCAATAGGATCGTTGACCATTTGGATTCCTACAAGCTGTTTGGGGACTCCCAACATGGGTTTAGACGGCATAGTTCCTGTCTCACCAACTTCCTCGAGTTTTTCCACGTCATGTTGAGTGAGTATGATAAGAGTAGGGCGATTGATATACTTTATCTCGACTTTCAGAAAGCCTTTGATAAGGTAACTCACCGCCGGCTAATGGCCGAAGTGCGCGCTGGGTATTGGTGGGGAAGTAGGTAGGTGGATTGAAAACTGGCTGAAGAATAGGCGGCAGAGGGTTGTACTGTAATTAAAGGGGTTAGTTCGGGTTGGGCCTCGGTCACTATTAGGGTTCCTTATGGTTCGTTTTGGGGCCACTGTTGTTTATCATTTACATAAATGATATCGACGGTGGCATCGTCAGTTGGATCGCCGAATTCGCTGATGACACGAAGCTTGGGGCCAATGTTGGGACGCCCGATGCGATCGAGCGACTGCGAGCGTCCCTACAGTAGGTAGGATAGGAGAATGCTCCGAAAAATGGCAAATGCCGTTTAACTTGGGTAAATGCAAAGTGATGCACATTAGCTACGCCAATCCCAAGTTGGACTACTCGATGTTGGGGAGTAATATCGAGGCGACTGATTTGGAAAAGGACTTGGGTGTGCTAATTAGCAGCGACCTTAAGTTTACCAAAGAGTGCGTAGAGGTAGAAAAGAAAGTCCAGAAGCTGTTGGGTTATATCAGGAGGCAATTTCAGTTTCGGAACAAGGAGATTGTGCTCTCTTTGTACTATTCTCTGGTTCGGCCGCACCTGTAGTATGCTGTGCAGTTCTGGTCGCCTAACCTCAGGAAAGATATTGAGAGGCTGGAGCGAGTGCAGGCGAGGGCCACAAAATTAATCCCTTCCGTTAGGTATATCGGCTACAATCGACGGTTACGCGCCCTGAACTTGTCTTCGCTGGAAACTCGGAGGCTGCGCGGTCAACTGATCGAGGTTTTCAAACCCTTACGCGGGTTCAATGATATCGATTTTAGAAGCATGTTTAATTTAGATGATAACTTAACTCGCAACAATGGTTGGAAGTTGGATTTGAAACGGTTTAGGACTAGTATGTGTGGAAATTACTTTACGTATAAGATCTGTGACACGTGGAAAAGGCTACCTACAGAAGTTGTGAACAGTTCCTCTGTGGATCAGTTCAAGAAAAGGTTGGACCAAACCTTGCACACTATTTGTGTGTGTAGAAAATTTTCCGTGGCACCCGTTGCCATTGGTTCCTCCTCGGTATGGGCCGCAAGGCCTTTTGAGGTACTTCTTTTCCCTGTAACTCTCTCTCTCTCTCTCTCTCTCTCTCTCTCATTACACTTCATCGGAGGCGGACGTACTTTGTGGTCTCTCCAGTATATTTTTTCAAAAGTGACTAAGTGAGAAAGTTTGATTTTATTAAATTTTTAGATAAGTATAATATTTATTTACTTTATTATTGGGATTAGGCGGAGCACTATTGCTTAATAATTAGACTTAATTTATTATTAATTAGACTTAATTTATTCCTTTTCCGGTTTTAACGAACATAATTCCACATTGTTTAAATTCTGTTTTTTGGCTGAATTTCTCTGGTAAAGTTAACGTGAAATAATTTTGCATTGTTTTACACGGTCGTTACAGATTGCACTTTCAGACGAGTTGCATAGTAAGATTTGTATATTAGAGTCTATTTCCGTTTCTGGTCTGTAACACGTGCTCTCGCAGGTTCATTTCCCGCATTCACTACTTCTCTCCGACGATCCGTTGTATAAATTAAAATAACATATTATATTATTTTAAGTAACATCATTCTGCATTGTTATAAACGGCTCCCTACAGATCCCATTCAGTTCCGTATTCAATTCCATTTCCGGTCTGAAATACGTGCCACTCGTCTGCGCGTATTTATTTATTTCGTATTTCCGCATTCACCATTCCTCCCTCACTAACCAATATACTAATTAAAATAGCATTGTATTATTTAAATTAATATCAGACTGCATTGTTACTAACGGCAACTCACAGGTTCCATTCAATTCTGTATTCAACTCAGTTTCCGGTCTGTAACACGTGTTTACTTCCGCACTCACCATTACCCCTCTCACCATTCATTATATTAATTAAAGTAGCATATTGTATTATTTAAAAGTAACGTATCGTATTATTTAAAAGGAACGTATCGTATTTTTTAAAGTAATATATTGTATTATTTACAAACATATTTTTACGTATCGTATTATTTAAAAGTAACATATTGTATTATTTACAAACATATTTTTACGTATCGTATTATTTAAAAGTAACATACTGTATTATTTAAATTAACGTATTGTAAAAAAAAAAAGAGAAATTATGAGAGGGCCAGCTAAATTGAAAGCGGAATGCTTTAAATGTAAGGTTAATCATTGGTGCGTCGATTTCCCCGAAGGTAGTATCAGCGACATCACATCCCTGACTATATGTTTGTTTTGTAAACTTAGAGAAAACCACGAAAAGGAAGTTAAAGAGATGAAGGAATTAGTAAAAAAGCTTGAAGCTCGGGTCGTAGCACTGGAAATCCAACCCAGTGGACAAAATCAAACTGAAAACACATCAGCAGATATAAATTAGAAGGTTAAACATCTAGAACAGAGCGTGGCTCTCTTGGAAAACACGGTGAATATTCTGGAAAATAGAACGGAGGAACGAGAATTCAAATTGGTCAAAAATAAAAGACCCTCCAAACCAAAACCAAAACATAAGGATTCGGAACCTATTACCGTCAAAAATAAGTTTCATTTACTTGCTGACGAGGAGGAGGAATCCTTTTTAATTCGGGATTCTATGGTAAGGAATCAAGGGAACTTTTTCGGAGCAAGACACGTGACCAAGAGAAGACCCCGATGTTTTCCGGGTGGCACAAGCCAGATAATTAATAGGGAATTAGGCAAAATTAATATCAAGAATAAGAGTTGCCCCATCATTGTACATGTTGGTGGCAATGACGTTTTTCTGGGAGGGACAGGAGGGCAGACAGAGTCCATTATAAAAGAATTCAAGATCCTAACCGACAAGGTTAGGGATAGGACAGATATGGGTATGGTCGTAGGAATTCTCCCTCGAATGCGTGCTAGTGACTATACTTTAAGTAAAGCCATTAGCATAAATAAAAGAGTTAAACGCATGTGTGATGAAAAAGGTCTAAAGTTTGTTGATTTTTGGCCTACATTCTACGGGAATGGGGAATACTTTGGTTCGGACGGGATAAATTTTAATCAGAAGGGGAAAAAGAAGTTTGGTGATTTACTGAACATTAATTTGTATAATCTTTTTAAACTAGGACCCCCCAAACCAGCAATTGATCCTGCTCCCCCAACAGTTAAACCTCCTCCCCCAGCAGTCGGTCCTCCTTCCCCAGCAGTTGGTCCTCCTCCAACAGCAGTTAGTCCCCCTCCAACAGCAGTTAGTCCCCCTCCAACAGCAGTTAGTCCCCCTCCAACAGCAGTTGGTTCCCCTCCAACAGCAGTTGGTTCCCCTCCAACAGCAGTTGGTTCCCCTCCAACAGCAGTTGGTCCCCCTCCAACAGCAGTTGGTCCCACTCCCCCAGTAGTTGGTTCAACTGCGTTGGGAAACGACTCAGGCCAGTTAGGAAAAGTCACAACTTAAAATCACTCAAAACTGTGCTCTTCAATGCTAGGTCAATTAGAAACAAACTATTGGAATTTATAGCGCTTGTCACAACTGAGAACTTTGATGTCATAGGAATAACGGAATCCTGGATTCATTCTGAATCAAGGGATTTTGTAGGAAAATTTGAAATGGTAGGTTACAAAATGTTTCACAAAGATTGAAACGGAAGGATAGGCAGCGGTGTACTTTTGTATGCTCGGGACTCCCTGCACCCGGTAAACAGTAATATCGTATCTGCTCATGAAATGTTGGGAATTGATCTAAACCTAAATAATAAAGTAGTGCATCTACTTCTAGTATATAGGCCACCTCACTACCCCGTTGATAAGGATATAAACTTGTTTAACCAATTAAGCAGAATAGTGAATAATAAGATCAGTTTGATTTTTGGTGATTTTAATTGTGGTAATATAAATTGGGGAAAACAAAACAGCTGATGCTGAGGGCTCAAGACTGTTGGAATTTGCAGATGATAACTTATTAAGTCAATGGGTTGACGGTCCTACAAGGGGTAATAATAAACTAGACCTCATATTCACGAACTAAGATGACCTAGTCTCTAACCTGACTATTGGTGAAAATTTAAGTAACAGCGATTATAATTTGATTAGGTTTGACTTCAGGGTTCCAGTTAATACACGCGAAAAGACTCGTGAAAGACTAGATTTCGCGAGGGCAAATTTTGAAAGCTTCCGAAGTAATTTAGACACACTTGAAGTTCTAATAAGTGAGGATGTCAATGTCACCTGGAGCTCATATAGGGATCAATTTAGAATATTACAGAACACTTTTATACCCGCAAAAAACTTCACTTTTTTACGTGAAGGTCAAAATATGAGAATAAAAACCCACTCTAATAGACAGAGTTTATTTCCACGACAGTTTCGACGCCCACTGGCATCCTCCTCGGGTGGATACAGAAACACAAATGAAACAAAACAAGAGGGAAAAACAGTTCAGGGATCGACCGTTAAGAAATTCGCACCTAGGTTAGATTCCATTCTCTCGAGACAGGAGGGGCATTTTCATTAAGTACATTCGCACAAATTTTTTAAAAACTATCTTCCTGTTCTAAACATACAGATTCTATTATTTTTACATAATTATTACATTTATAATTAAATTTATTACATTTAATATTGCATAATTATTAATTAAAGAAATTATAAATTTATTATTACATTGGTTATTACATTGTTGTTTATTATACAGAATTATAAACCGAAAAACGAATGAAAAAAGGCGATTAGGAAATAATCCAGAGACCATTGAGAAATTCGCACCTAGGTTAGATATCGTTCTCTCGAAACCAGAAGGGCATTTTATTACAGGGTCAGCTTATAACTACATTTCCACAAATTAAAAATATCTTCTTGTTCTATACATACAGATCCTAATGTTTTGACATAATTACTGCATATATTTATTTCCACATTAATTACTTCCATTATTACATTTACTAAAAGCGAGTAAGGAAACATTCCAATCCAGAGACACACACTTAGGTTCGAACACGTTCCCACGACTCCGTAAGGGATTTATTGACCAAGAATCTCATTAAAGGGTCTAACTTATAAGTACCTTCGCACAAATTAAAATTATCTACTTTTTCTATACACACAGATTCTATTATTTTTCTTTTGACATAATTATTACATTTATAAAGTACCTTACTTGATTCCCAATCTATAGCATGATTATTTTGGCTAGCGTGATAAAAAATGGCATTATTAGTATTACAACTTCTGAAGGCATATTTGTGTTCTTTGATACGGGTTTCAATATTTCTTCCAGTTTCTCCCACGTATACTAAATCACAACTTTTACAGGGAATGCTGTAGACACAGGCTTGTTCCTCTTTTGCAACGTTATTCCTAACCAATTTACTTTTCACGGTAGACGAATATTTGAACGCCAAAGCAAACTTAAATTCTTTCGTCAACGGTTTTACTCTTCTCTAAGCCGGCAATGTAAGGCAAACTCACATATTGTTTTTGGTTAACTGAAGGTTCCCGAGGGGCATAAAAAGATTTTCTGGCTTTAAAATACGCCTTTCTGATAAACCACTCAGGATATTTTAAATCCTTAAAAATGTTCCAAATCTTTGAATTTTCCGGATCCAGCAAATGTGGGCTACAAATCCTGAGTGCTCTTAGAAACATGGAAGAAATAATTGAGCTTTTAACCCCTTCATCATGATATGAAAAATAATGAATGTACGATTACAATGAGTAGGTTTTCTATAGACCGTGAAATTGGGCTTTCCGCTTTCGTTAATGACCAAAACATCTAGAAAAGGTAATTGTTTGTCGTTCTCCCATTCATATTTAAATTTAATAGAGGAACAAGATTATTTAATGACTGAAAGAAAGTGTCAAAGTTGTTCCAGTGGTCAGGCCAAAATGAGAAAATATCATCTACATAACGAAACCAAATTAGATTCCTGGGACATATTGTTTGCAACAATTCCGACTCATAATACTCCATATATAATGTACTCAGTATTGGGGATAAAGGGGACCCCATTCCCATACCAAAACGTTGCAAATAAAATTCTTCACCGAAGGAGAAGGCATTATTGGTGACACAGAGTTTTATCAGTTCTAAAAATACAGATGTGGGCATGCCTAGTTCTACGTTCCCCTTTATCCCCAATACTGAGTACATTATATATGGAGTATTATGAGTCGGAATTGTTGCAAACAATATGTCCCAGGAATCTAATTTGGTTTCGTTATGTAGATGATATTTTCTCATTTTGGCCTGACCACTGGAACAACTTTGACACTTTCTTTCAGTCATTAAATAATCTTGTTCCCTCTATTAAATTTAAATATGAATGGGAGAACGACAAACAATTACCTTTTCTAGATGTTTTGGTCATTAACGAAAGCGGAAAGCCCAATTTCACGGTCTATAGAAAACCTACTCATTGTAATTCGTACATTCATTATTTTTCATATCATGATGAAGGGGTTAAAAGCTCAATTATTTCTTCCATGTTCTAAGAGCACTCAGGATTTGTAGCCCACATTTGCTGGATCCGGAAAATTCAAAGATTTGGAACATTTTTAAGGATTTAAAATATCCTGAGTGGTTTATCAGAAAGGCGTATTTTAAAGCCAGAAAATCTTTTTATGCCCCTCGGGAACCTTCAGTTAACCAAAAACAATATGTGAGTTTGCCTTACATTGCCGGCTTAGAAAGAGTAAAACCGTTGACGAAAGAATTTAAGTTTGCTTTGGCGTTCAAATATTCGTCTACCGTGAAAAGTAAATTGGTTAGGAATAACGTTGCAAAAGAGGAACAAGCCTGTGTCTACAGCATTCCCTGTAAAAGTTGTGATTTAGTATACGTGGGAGAAACTGGAAGAAATATTGAAACCCGTATCAAAGAACACAAATATGCCTTCAGAAGTTGTAATACTAATAATGCCATTTTTTATCACGCTAGCCAAAATAATCATGCTATAGATTGGGAATCAAGTAAGGTACTTTATAAATGTAATAATTATGTCAAAAGAAAAATAATAGAATCTGTGTGTATAGAAAAAGTAGATAATTTTAATTTGTGCGAAGGTACTTATAAGTTAGACCCTTTAATGAGATTCTTGGTCAATAAATCCCTTACGGAGTCGTGGGAACGTGTTCGAACCTAAGTGTGTGTCTCTGGATTGGAATGTTTCCTTACTCGCTTTTAGTAAATGTAATAATGGAAGTAATTAATGTGGAAATAAATATATGCAGTAATTATGTCAAAACATTAGGATCTGTATGTATAGAACAAGAAGATATTTTTTAATTTGTGGAAATGTAGTTATAAGCTGACCCTGTAATAAAATGCCCTTCTGGTTTCGAGAGAACGATATCTAACCTAGGTGCAAATTTCTCAATGGTCTCTGGATTATTTCCTAATCGCCTTTTTTCATTCGTTTTTCGGTTTATAATTTCTGTATAATAAACAACAATGTAATAACCAATGTAATAATAAATTTATAATTTCTGTAATTAATAATTATGCAATATTAAATGTAATAAATTTAATTATAAATGTAATAATTATGTAAAAATAATAGAATCTGTATGTTTAGAACAGGAAGATAGTTTTTAAAAAATTTGTGCGAATGTACTTAATGAAAATGCCCCTCCTGTCTCGAGAGAATGGAATCTAACCTAGGTGCGAATTTCTTAACGGTCGATCCCTGAACTGTTTTTCCCTCTTGTTTTGTTTCATTTGTGTTTCTGTATCCACCCGAGGAGGATGCCAGTGGGCGTCGAAACTGTCGTGGAAATAAACTCTGTCTATTAGAGTGGGTTTTTATTCTCATACTTTTATACCCATTGAAATAGTTTCCTTATCAACAAAGTCACCGAAATGGTTTAACAACGAAATTAGCAGTGCTATTACTGGAAGAAATATAGCCTACAAACTACTTTAGTCACATTTCAACCAGACTAATTCAGAAAACTATATAAACCTACGTAGGAGGGTTAAGTCCTTAATTAGATCAGTCAAACGTGATGAAGAAGCTACAGTTGCCTCACTCTGTAAAGTTAACCCTAAAGAATTTTTTACCCAAGTTAATAGCAGAAAGCCAATTAAAAATTCTGTAGGCCCCTTAAAAGATAGAAATGGCGGACTGAAATTCGGTGATAAAGATATAGCTAATATGTTAAATGAGTTCTTCGTTACAGTCTTCACGGTGGAAGACACAATAGAAGTGCCAAGTCATCGGATTACATATGACGGTGACCATCCCGTAGAGACCATAAGTTTTACGAGAAATGAGGTACAGCAATTAACTGATAAGATGAACAAATACAAATCACCTGGCCCCGACTTATTTCTTCAAAGGGTATTAAAAGAGGTTAGCCACAATGTTGTTGACGACTTAGTAACCATTTCAAACAATCAATCGAGTTTGGGAAAATTCCAACCGACTGGAAGTTAGCAAATGTAACACCAATCTTTAAAAAGGGTGATAGGGAAAATTCTTGTAATTACCGCCCGATCAGTTTAACATCAGTTGTCAGCTGGATTTAGGCGACATAGATCCTGTCTGACAAACCTGTTAAAGTTTTTCCATAATATGCATACACTATACCATGCAAGTAGGGCAATAGATATACAGGGCGTCCCAAAAAAATGTATACACACTTTAACAGCTGATAGCTCAATTGATGTTTCTTTCTTTCCAAGTTAAACCCATTAGAATTAATAATGACAGTCAGACTAAGCTTTGAACAAAGGAAATTCATTCTAAAATGCTACTGGAAGTGTGAAAACGCAGTTGAAGTGCAAAGACAGTTTAGGAGGGAGTTTCAAACAGATCCACCAACGCGACTTACCATCACTCGAATTAGAGATAAGTTTGAAGCCGATGGAACTGTTCAGAATGTCCACAAGAAGCGTTCCGGAAGACCACGGACATCGACAAGCCCCACAAAGCAAGAAAGAGTACTGGAAACGTATCACCAAAGTCCAAGAAATTCTGTGCGGCAAGCGAGTCGTGAGGTAGGAATTTCAGAATCGTCTGTCCAACGCATTTTGAAGCGCTGTCAATGGAAAAGTTACATTCCAAATTAGTCCATGCTATTAATGAAGATGATCCGGACCGAAGAGTGGAGTATTGCGAGTGGTACTTGGCACGATGTGAATGTGGATTGGACGAAGGGGTTTCGTAGAATACCCTCCGCGTTCACCAGACCTCACACCACACTAGACTTTTTTTTATGGGGATACTTAAAGACAAAGTCTACGCTATAAAACCTGCAACAGTCGCTGAATTGAGAGCAGCCATTGAACGAGAATGCACACAAATACCAAACGAAATGTTTCGTGATGTTTGCGATTCCATTGCTTCGCGTTATCAGCAGTGCCTGGACCAGAACGGACGTCAGTTTGAAAACAGGCGTTGACAAAACAATTAAATAATGTCTGTAGATTCTATTACATTTTCAAAATGAAATGTATTTTAATAAACACTGCCTTTATAATTATTTAAAGTGTGTATACATTTTTTTGGGACGCCCTGTAGTGTATCTCGACTTTCAAAAAGACTTTGACAAAGTCCCTCACGCGAGATTGATGGCTAAAGTCAAAGGACTAGGAATCACCGGGCTCGTTTCCAACTGGATTGAGGATTGGTTAAAAGATAGAAAGCAGAGAGTAGTAATAAATGGAGTGGCTTCGGAGTGGGCGCCCGTCACCAGTGGTGTCCCACAGGGTTCCGTTCTGGGTCCTTTACTTTTTATCATCTTTATTAACGATATACATGTCGGGCTTCCAAGTACAATCTCCAAATTGGCAGACGATACGAAATTAGGAAGTAGTATAGGTACTGAGGAGGGCGTAAGAACACTTCACAACGATCTTGACAGGTTGGGCGAGTATTCTGCTACTTGGCAGATGCCATTCAACTTGGACAAATGTAAGGTAATGCACATAGGTTATAAAAACCCGAAGACCGATTACTCTCCCTTGGGAAGGAACTTGACTGAAACCGATCTAGAAAAAGACTTAGGAGTTTATATCAGCAAAGATCTGAAACCGTCGAAGCACTGTGCAGAAGTCGAAAAGAGGGCCTTAAACATATGAGGTTATATTAAAAGACGGTTCCAGTTTCGGAACAAGGACACTGTAATGTCTCTTTATAATTCACTAGTCAGACCTCAACTGGAATACTGTGCGCAGTTTTGGTCTCCATCCCTCAGGAAGGACATAGAAAGGTTAGAAAGAGTATAAGCAAGGGCTACAAAATTGATCCCTTCAATGAGAATGCAAAGCTACCAACGGAGATTGGAGCGCCTAAATCTGTTTACCTTAGAGAGAAGGAGGTTGCGGGGCCAGCTTATTCAAGTCTTCAAGATGTTCAATGGAATAGACAGGGTAGATTACAGAAACTTATTCTCACTTAATGCCAATCCGACAAGAAATAATGGGTTTAAACTGGAACTAAAGACATTTAGGACCTCTGTCTGCGGGAATTTCTTTTCCTATAAAATAGTTAATATCTGGAACCAACTTCCCTTAGATGTTGTTTCCAGCCAAACTGGAAATGTGTTTAAAAATAGGCTAGACGAAGTACTGAATACTCTCATAGTTTAAGACTAAAACATACCATAACTCTGCAGGAGTTCGCTTGCACGGTGTCTCTGTAAGGATGCTAAATATAGAGCTATTTATATATTCTCCACTTTCCTGTAAAATTTCCTTGGCTACTTTTCCAGGGTCAAGGTATTTTCTTCAACCTTTTTCCGTACCTGCCTCTGGCAGGGAGGGAGCGGAGGGTGGGGAGAGAGCCTTCTACTTTTCAATCTAGTTTTC
Source organism: Bathynomus jamesi (assembly GCA_023014485.1). Classification (NCBI taxonomy): domain Eukaryota; kingdom Metazoa; phylum Arthropoda; class Malacostraca; order Isopoda; family Cirolanidae; genus Bathynomus; species Bathynomus jamesi. The sequence continues at coordinate 1,029,889 of JAJOZX010000758.1, read as the reverse complement.
TACTATTGCTAGGATAGTTGAAAGAAAAATAAACTTGTTTAATAACAGGAACCTCCCAGAGTAGACCGGAAGGTCTTTGAGGCTTCCTCTTGTCCTTGTAACTCCTTGTAACTCTCTCTCTCTCTCTCTCTCTCTCTCTCTCTATATATATATATATATATATATATATATATATGCTACGTTAGGTTAACCTAACTTAACGTTACCTCACCTCATTAAATAGGTCGTTCAAGAAAATCTGACTCGTTTGCAAAATTCGACGTAATTGGTAAAAAAGGTGGCTTACTTGGTGGCTTACTTGGTGATTTAGGCATATATGGGATAGCGTAATAAAATGAAATATCATAAAATATACCTCTATAAAGTCAACTTACATAAAATGTATACATATAAAGTCTCACCCGGAATGAGTTCGACTCGCATAATAGTTTAAGTTAGAATTTTAGAGCACAACAGTTTCTTTTGCTAAGTGAACTGAGGAAAGGGTCATATGCGAGTCTAGCCCTCTTTTCTAGTTGTTAGGGGTAGAGGTGTTTAGGTTAAATTACTTTACTTTGGTTTCATTGTTTTTATGGCCGTACTTCCCAACGCAGCTGGGATAGCACATAATTTCCTGTTCCTTCATTCCTGTGTTTTTATTTAATTTGTAAAGTTTAGGAAACATCTCTCGAGTGTTTTCCACATTTATATTGTTGTATATCGCTCACATCTTTGTCGTGGGCGTTCAGTTTCAAGGATTGTAGCCGTGACCTACAACCACCTTTCGTTTCTTTTATTTTAGACGTAAAGTACTTTTTATGTTGAGGTGTGAGTTTAGGTATTTTTTATGCAGGAAAGAGGAGCCAAGGGCGAACGCCCGCAAAACCGTTCCTCAATCAAAGAAGAAGGGAGCCAAAATAAAGGTCTCAAGTTTTTGAGATGCCTGGACAATCTGCACTTGAAAGAATGGATATCAAAGACAGGGTGAAAGATGGACTGAGGAAGTTTGTTTCAGAGTTCACCCGCTGGGTAGATGAAAGATTCAGAATACCGATTAACTCTTGCGTTAGAGAGTTGAACAGAAAAAGGATGAGAATGTGTCGAAAGTCTGGTACTGCGTGTTCTCCGTAAAGGAGAAGGCATGCAGTTAGAGAGTTCAAAAGAGTAGTTTCTGTCATAATAGCGATAATAAAGAGTAAGTAAGGCAACATTGCGGCAAAGAGGGAGGGATTGGAAACACTCAGTAAGGGGCGGGGAATTGGAGATTTGCTGAAACAAAAAGCCTTTGATTCCAACTGGTCAGTTAGAGCTGTGTGGGTTGATCCACCCCACACATTAGAAGGCTACTCCATACAAGGGCGAACAAGGCCCCTGTACAGAAATAGCAACTGTGGGGGGTTGAAGGAGCCAGTACTGCATAACTAACCTCTTAAACCAGTGGTTCCCAACCTTTTTGAAACGATGGCCCACTAGAACTGATTCGAATAACTCATGGCCCACCTCCCAGGTTGTTAAGCTGGTATCATGTTTACATAAGGTTTAATAAGCAAATTTTTGTTATTAACACTTATTAACATGATGCTAAAAAACAAGCAAGTGGGCCATGGCCAACCGGTTGGGAACCAGTGTCTTAAACCGTTTCTCAAACGGGGAAATTCGCAATTTACCCCTGTAGTAGTGATTTGTGCGCAAAAAAAACAAAGAACCCCGCTTCGTGAGTTTATTTACCCCTGTAGGGATGATAAGGGGTCGCGCCAAACTAAGGCCCTGACACGGGGGTCGTGGGGAAAATCCGGCTGAGAAACACTGTCTTAGAAGCTTTGGGAAATTAAATTTTTTGATAGTGTACGTATGTATGTAAATATATTATGGGTTGCCTTTTTAAGTGTTCCGTTACCTTAATTTTCTCCACGTTTGTTTTATTTCTGAATGATTGTTTCGGGTTCATTTCTATTTCTCGTAGTTTATTTCCTTGCTCGATTCTCCTTCCTACTGTTTTACATTCGTGGATATATTGTACGGTGTTTCCGTTGTCTAAACGATGTTCTGATTTTTTTCTCGAGTTTGCTGCTGTTTTTTTTTTTTTTTTTTTGCGCAACATACTTCAGCAATATAGACTTAGTTTGGTTTGCTACTTTCACTAGTATTCATCTGGAGTCCTCTCGCGAAATAGCAATTCCCAATTCATTTCATTTAACTCTGCATTTATATTTGCCAAATCTACCGTCTTCAAAACGATTTAATCCTTCAAATACTCCTTCTATCTCTTTGAAATTTGATTTGCTTTCGATTCAGAAATTTTATTTCTATTACATTTTTATTCATTACTACGTCACTCTTATTTGTCAGAATTAAATCAAAAATTTTCTCTTTTCGAAACGTTTCATGGATTTCCTAATATCCTAAGTATTAGTTCATGAGTTTTATCGTCTTTTGTAAGGTTGCCGTGGGACTTCTCAAACATCGTTTTGTTTCCGCTTTGTGTAATATCGAAATAACTAGTGTTTATAAGTTCAGCGGTAAATTCTATCTTACACCAGTGTGTGTATTAAATATTAGTGAATTCGCGATAATAATTTATTAAGTAAAAGCCTGTGGCATATAGCTTGCACAAAGAAAAACAACATCAATTGAAACATAAATTGAAAACAATTCGAACGGAAAAACAGCTGAGATTTTTACATTAGGCTTATAGAGGGGAAGAAGGTCAGACAAAATTCGGAAGAGCCATTAAACGGGAAGGTCGTGTGTTCGAGACGAAATTTGAGAAGCGAGAAGGAAATAGGCAAAATAAAGGAAAGAATGGCAAAAAATACCAAGAAATGTGTAAATTGCGGTAAATTCAGAAAGCTAAATTAAGCTGGAATATGATTAATGGAATGCTCTACGCACCAGCTCTGCGATTGCTGAAATGAAGCAGACCAGACTACTGGCTTAAAATTCATTCTGTGCAATACCTTTAAACACTACGAATGCATGAACTTAGATAGAAAAGACAGGAAAATGATAAATAGAATAAATAAAATCATAGGCCTTAGTAGTATGTAGTAGTATGGGCGCGTTTGGGGAGAGGAAGTTAGGGTGCTCTGAAATCCTGCCCCTGAAGGGGCCCCCTGAAGGCATAGCCTTCTGTATGAGGGGGGCCCCCTTACTTAAGTTCTTAGCCCATTTATGGGGTCTCACCGTCCTTAATGAAGGGCATTTGCCCCTTGAGGGCCTCTTTCGGGGCCCCATCCTCCTTGGGGGGGGAAATCGTTTTCACTTCCATTCAAAAATAAAATTTTAAAACAAAATTTTAAAAAATAAATTTAAAAAATTAAATTTTAAAAAGGATTCTTCTTCACCTTCCTTCAAAAGAGAAAAAAAATTTAAGAAAGGATTCATCCTCGCCTTCCTCCAAGAGCTTCTTCATAACCTTCTTTCACGAGAAAAATCTCCTGTGGGGTTCTTTCAGGTTTTTCGAAACACAAAATCAGACAAACAAATATTCGAGTACTTTTTGTTCAATCGTATTCGTTCCCCCGATAGCTCCAATACCATATTTTTTTCAAGTGTATTATCGTTTTCGTAATTGCATACATCACAAATTAGAAACTCAGACTAAACATGTTTTAAATCAATAACATTTTCTTTGATTAATATTTGCATTATATAAGTTAATTGAAAAAAGTTGAATAATTTAAATTAAAACATTTTATTTTCAATTATAGGGGTAACTTTTACTTATCCAAATTAAATTTCATTATTCTACATTAATATGAAATGAAACGAACTCAAAAGGCTTATAGGCAGACTATACCCATATGATAAAATTATTAAGCTACAATATGTAGTTTAGCCATCATAATTATTAATATTTATCCTCAATCATCATCTTAAACAGTATTATTTGACTATATATATATATATATATATATATATATATATATATATATATGGGAATGAACTCAGAAGAGTTCCTTGTTCCATGCACGGTCTGTGTGTATCATATATATATATATATATATATATATATATATATTTCACAATTTAGCACGTGAAACGAGTGGATGTTGCAGATATATATACCGTAAATATATACGGTATATTTGATAAGTTTACTGATTCAATGTAAAATAGCTGCATATTTCTTTCTTAAGTACATTCATTATATTCGGCATCTCAGTTCACATTCTTGGCAGATTTTCCATGCTAGTTAATTAATAGTATTCAATTAATACGTATGTAATTTTTCTAGTAATTTAACTGTAACGAGAAGTAGTTATTATTATTGTTACCAACTTTTGGTTATAAACTACACAGGTCTGCGAATGAGAAATTTGTAAGAGCAGTTTTCTTACTATTAGCTGATTTATATAAATCAATTATTCTGATTTCGAATAAGGCAAACGCGAATTTCATTGCACGTGAATTTAAAACAGAAGCGTATTTATAATGCAGATTGTGTAGACGAAAACACGAAGTATAATATCTCTATAAGCAGTGGTGTAGTGCTGTGGGAACGCGTGGGAACGGCGTTCCCTTACTTTTTTTGGTAGACGGAACGGCGTTCCCTCACTATTTCAAATAAATCCGAACTTACAAATCTCTAACGTCATGAAATTTTAATTCCCACCCCTAGAAGAAATATGAGAAAGAATCATTAACTGTTTCATTTCTTTTAGCTTCGACTGAGGCAATGCTAGCCTATAAAGATCTGGTGAAACAGTCACCACGGCGTACCAGTTGTTAACTTTTTTTTAGTTAATCATTCCAGTTGTTAGCTATTTTTATTGATCGTACTGGATGTCGTATATCTAATGGCACTGGAAATACTGCATCTTCAACCTTGGAATATATCCTAATATCCAGTGCATATGACCTCAAAATATCCCTGAAATTGGTCAGATTTCAAAAGATTTCCCGGGGAGCTTACAGTGCCCCGGACCCCCAGCTGTATGGGCTCGCCGCGCTCGCCATTGTCCCCCCCGCATCTGAGTAACACTTTCAAATGCGTTCCCTCACTTCTTTATTTAGCACTACACCACTGTCTATAAGTACACGATTATTTTAAAATTATTGAAATATGCAAGATCGAAAATTGATCAATTCATCATTCTCATTTATAATAGTGTTACACTAAATTCTGCTAAAGCCGTTTTCTATGCACATTACAATACAGAAAACGGTATTTTGGCTAATGAGATGGATAGCAGCAAAATAAATATATTTGCTTAGGATCATTCTATAATTTTAAAATACTACTTGTAAGCGGTTAGTTTCACTGGATAATATTAATTTCTTTTCATTAGATTACTAATACCCGTTTTCAGCAACTTTCCGGAATTATACAAACCGATAGGAATTGTGAAATTCCCATGACGTTATATTACATTATAATACGCTATAATACGTTTCAAAACGTCTGGAATATGAGTTGCTGGATATATATATTTGTACATTGAAGGAAGAGCCCTTAATTTATCGTTGCAAAGATACATGATTGCATGTATAAAAAGCATTCGTTTTTCTCATTAACAAACCCCGAGTTCTGTTGGTAACATTAAACAAATTGCATAATGAAATACACACCGAATTGAAATTATGGCGAAATACGGCAACTATCTATGCATTTGCAACACAGCGAGATGCAACTATTTAAGTCCATACTCTAGTCGAAATCATAGCTCTTCATGCAATCTTTGCAGCGGAAAGTTTGTTAACACTTCACCTCCTTTACCAGCTTGTAAGTATTTTAAACTTTTTAGCATGTTAAATGTGAAGCATTATTTTTAAGGATAGGCTTTGAGTGAAATTCATTCTAGATGTTCGACTCCTTTCGGTTCACGAATAAAAAATATACATATATATATATATTATGTTGCATTTATCAGTTATCTACAAAATATCGATCTATGTTTAGACTAATAATTTGGTTATTACACAATACTACGATACCGTGATACATAAAAATTTCTAGTTTCTCGTCAACAAAGAGTCCTTCGGAGTTTAGAAACGGATTCAATTTAGAGAAATTAAAAACTTGTAATGTTCTAACCCACAACACATTGAATGTTAATTTGGGACTATTTACAATAAGCCGTCTTAATTTCGCATCTATCGTTTTAAATAAGCCGCAGGTATTTTCTGTAGCTAAATTATTACGGTTTCATCTCCAGAACCTATGGTAGGTTTGCAAAAATAGAAATCTGATGAATCTGTATGTTCGTGACAATGTAATTTAAAGAATATTAGCTAAGAATTTGCAAGTTAACTGTATAAAGCAATAAAATAAATTTTATATTATGAAAATTTCTGCATGATACTCAACCATTTTTTAAAATCTATATACAGTATATAACCAGTCGTAGCTAAGAGAACGAGACATGATGAGCAATGTGGGCATACGTTTAGAGCATTTTTAATTTTCGTCACTAATACTGAAAAGCTAAAAATAAGAAATGTAAATGAAAATGAAAAGGCTTATTGGCAGACTATAGACCATATGACAAATATTATTAATACAATGACAGTTCATATACTAAGGATAGAAATATATACAGTTGATTAGAAATAATACTGTAATGTCGAAGTTAAGTGGAGCTACAGACAGACGTTTTCGTACCAAGAAGTCCATAGCTTAGACTCAGAGGATAAATGGCAGGACTCATGGAGAGCTTGGATAATGGGGTGGTGATTCTTTGCAATAGACTGTAGTCTTGTTACCTGCGGGAAGCTCGGGACATTACGAGTAGCAAACATTTGCGAAGCTGAGCATCTCGGGGTTAATTTATGTTGATTTCATGTCAATATCAGCATGCTTCACAGCCCTTTCACTCATTGTGACCTTAGATCGTACCAGAACTATGGTCTTGACAAAGCACAATGTGTTAAATTTAAATATTGATTTATTGTTATTATTACATATATATGTACACGTGTTAAGAGTATTTTAATTAAATATAATGATTTCAATTCCCTTCGTAATAAAAACATCTGACAACTCTACCCCAATCTTGCTATATATTTCTCTCAGTAATTGTTTTCAGGTTAGTTGTTAAGTTTAACTTTCTTTTAACGACTATTAGTTGCTACTAATCTTCTTCTTCTTCTTATTATTATTATCATATATATATATATATATATATATATATATATATATATATATCCAAATAAGTAGGTTCCGGTAAAAAAACTTTCTTAATAGAAGCAATTAAAGAAAACGGGATGTTGAGTTTGTGGGAGTTGGTATTTTTAAATAGATTCAGTGGGAATAGGTACTGAAAGTTGAGAGATTTTTCATTAAGAACCTTTCTAGTTGTAGTCATTGTTATCGCCTATTCACATTACTTTAATTATCATTTCTCTAATTTATCGACTGTTCACAATTCCTCATAATTCTCATAATAAACGTATTTGTTTTCACTTTTCATTTACATCAATCACACAGAATGTACATGCTTATTGTTTTTGTCACTAGCTGTACCAAACATGTCTTTACAAACTGAAGCGTACCGTTATACAACGTTTAAAATGTTATAATTTAATACTTTGATATCAGATCTCGTATAAAAAACATCATTTTCTGTACAAATGGCACAAAAATACTTTCAATCCTAACATATGTACGGATAGTATGCAACATACGCTTCTCCAACTGTATTAAAAACGTAAAACTGAAAGTTGTATCATCACGCGATCTTCGATTCTGCAATGACGTAAGTGAGCCGTAACATTTAATTTAAAATTATTTAACAGATCATTCGAGTGAACTGTACATCGATCTCATTATAACTTCTGACAGTTAACTTGCAAATTCTTAGCTAATATTCTTTAAATTACATTGTCACGAACATACAGATTGATCAGATTTCTATTTTTGCAAACCTACCATAGGTTCTGGAGGTTGAAACCGTAATAATTTAGCTACAGAAAATACCTGCGGCTTATTTAAAACGATAGATGCGAAATTAAGACGGCTTATTGTAAATAGTCCCAAATTAACATTCAATGTGTTGTGGGTTAGAACATTACAAGTTTTTAATTTCTCTAAATTGAATCCGTTTCTAAACTCCGAAGGACTCTTTGTTGACGAGAAACTAGAAATTTTTATGTATCACGGTATCGTAGTATTGTGTAATAACCAAATTATTAGTCTAAACATAGATCGATATTTTGTAGATAACTGATAAATGCAACATAATATATATATATATGTATATTTTTTATTCGTGAACCGAAAGGAGTCGAACATCTAGAATGAATTTCACTCAAAGCCTATCCTTAAAAATGATGCTTCACATTTAACATGCTAAAAAGTTTAAAATACTTACAAGCTGGTAAAGGAGGTGAAGTGTTAACAAACTTTCCGCTGCAAAGATTGCATGAAGAGCTATGATTTCGACTAGAGTATGGACTTAAATAGTTGCATCTCGCTGTGTTGCAAATGCATAGATAGTTGCCGTATTTCGCCATAATTTCAATTCGGTGTGTATTTCATTATGCAATTTGTTTAATGTTACCAACAGAACTCGGGGTTTGTTAATGAGAAAAACGAATGCTTTTTATACATGCAATCATGTATCTTTGCAACGATAAATTAAGGGCTCTTCCTTCAATGTACAAATATATATCCAGCAACTCATATTCCAGACGTTTTGAAACGTATTATAGCGTATTATAATGTAATATAACGTCATGGGAATTTCACAATTCCTATCGGTTTGTATAATTCCGGAAAGTTGCTGAAAACGGGTATTAGTAATCTAATGAAAAGAAATTAATATTATCCAGTGAAACTAACCGCTTACAAGTAGTATTTTAAAATTATAGAATGATCCTAAGCAAATATATTTATTTTGCTGCTATCCATCTCATTAGCCAAAATACCGTTTTCTGTATTGTAATGTGCATAGAAAACGGCTTTAGCAGAATTTAGTGTAACACTATTATAAATGAGAATGATGAATTGATCAATTTTCGATCTTGCATATTTCAATAATTTTAAAATAATCGTGTACGTATAGACAGTGGTGTAGTGCTAAATAAAGAAGTGAGGGAACGCATTTTGAAAGTGTTACTCAGATGCGGGGGGGACAATGGCGAGCGCGGCGAGCCCATACAGCTGGGGGTCCGGGGCACTGTAAGCTCCCCTGGAAATCTTTTGAAATCTGACCAATTTCAGGGATATTTTGAGGTCATATGCACTGGATATTAGGATATATTCCAAGGTTGAAGATGCAGTATTTCCAGTGCCATTAGATATACGACATCCAGTACGATCAATAAAAATAGCTAACAACTGGAATGATTAACTAAAAAAAAGTTAACAACTGGTACGCCGTGGTGACTGTTTCACCAGATCTTTATAGGCTAGCATTGCCTCAGTCGAAGCTAAAAGAAATGAAACAGTTAATGATTCTTTCCCATATTTCTTCTAGGGGTAGGAATTAAAATTTCATGACGTTAGAGATTTGTAAGTTCGGATTTATTTGAAATAGTGAGGGAACGCCGTTCCGTCTACCAAAAAAGTAAGGGAACGCCGTTCCCACGCGTTCCCACAGCACTACACCACTGATTATAGAGATATTATACTTCGTGTTTTCGTCTACACAATCTGCATTATAAATACGCTTCTGTTTTAAATTCACGTGCAATGAAATTCGCGTTTGCCTTATTCGAAATCAGAATAATTGATTTATATAAATCAGCTAATAGTAAGAAAACTGCTCTTACAAATTTCTCATTCGCAGACCTGTGTAGTTTATAACCAAAAGTTGGTAACAATAATAATAACTACTTCTCGTTACAGTTAAATTACTAGAAAAATTACATACGTATTAATTGAATACTATTAATTAACTAGCATGAAAATCTGCCAAGAATGTGAACTGAGATGCCGAATATAACACTGGTATGCATCAATTTTGCTGTCAAGGGTTTTGTAAGTGATTCTTATAGAGTTTTTCCTGCTGATTTTGAATCTGCAATCCGTTTTTCTCAATCAGCTCAGGTTATCCGGCTATGGCCTCATAAGTAAAATAGAATTTTTCTTGATTTTGTCAAAGCGGAATTGGAACAGTAACATCTATCATCACTTGTTTCACTTGTATAATATCTTTTTTTACTTTTCAGGCATATAGATAAAATATTTCATAATGAATAGAGCGTGTAAAAATGATCCCAATAGATTCTGCTACATATGTGGGACGGTTACCATGCCAAATAACCAGTCCGAAATCACTAAATTTGTGAAGACAATGTATAGAGCATACTTTGGAATTAAGCTAGGGGACCAGGACAAAAATTTCGCCCCTCATATATGCTGCAAGACGTGCATTGAAAATTTGAGAAGATGGAGCAAAGGCAGAGCGAAATCTTTGCCTTTTGGAATTCCCATGATTTGGAGAGAAGGAAAGGATCACGTGACAGATTGCTATTTCTGCATGACAAACCTCCAAGGTGGGCTTATAAATTTATTTTTCTTAAATATTTTGAAATCCTCGTATGAAACTTGACATAATATTCACCATAATGTAATATTCACCATATATAGCATAATATTCACCATAATGGTAATCATACATTTACATATACATATTGTTATAGAAAATACATTTACACATACATATTGTTATACAAGTTACATTTACATATACAATGATTGTATATTTTCTTTCTTTTTCATTCATATTGTCCCCGAAGGGAAAATATGAATGAAAAAGAAAGAAAATATACAGACTCCATCGACCTATTTCATATCTTACAGACCGCAGCCTTCCCTCACGAGCCGCCACTGTCTGAATGCTTCTTCTATTTCATATGCAAGTTTTATATCCATGTTTCTGTGTTTCTATTTTCAGAAGTTAACAAGAAGAATAAACACATTGTTGCATACCCTGACATTCCTTCTGCTATGAGACCTGTACCCCATGGTCTTAGAATTCCAATACCCGACCCACCTCAAACCCTGGACTTCGATGATTCTGATGATGAATCAATGACCAATGCCAATGACCAGTCCCAGTCGTATATACCTCAAAATACCGCTTCAAATGAGCCGAGGCCTCTCAACCAGGCCAAACTTAATGATCTTACCAGGGATTTAGGACTTTCCAAATTAGCTGCCGAGATCTTGGGCTCACGACTTCGAGAGGACAACTTCCTGGTTCCGGGAACAACATTCTCCTGGTATAGGAAACGAGAGGAAGAATTCCGCGCTAATCGAATCCTTGGGCCTGCCATATAACGCATCAGAATGGAGGCTATTTATAGACTCCTCTAAACGAAGTTTGAAAGCAGTACTTCTCAACATTGGGAATAGGGTTGCATCAGTCCCTGTAGCACATTCCGTACAACTTACTGAGAGCTACGATAACATGAAAATTTTACTGGATGCTCTCGTATACGACCAACATAACTGGAGGATCTGTGGAGATTTGAAGGTATTACTAATATCATAAGTAAACTATTGCTATTGACTATGTTGTTTTTCCAAAGTTTATTTGAGAGCGTATAAGAACACTTAACTTCCCCACAGAAGTGATACAGTCCAATGCATAGATTTTTTTATCTTATAGAACAAATTCTCTAAATTCTTTAAATATTTTCTTTTTTTTTCAGATTGTGGCATTTGTATTGGGAATGCAAGGGGGATACACGAAATACCAATGTTTCCTCTGCAAATGGGATAGCCGAGCGGATGAGAAGCACTATGCACAGCGTGAATGGGCATCCAGAGAGAATTTTGAACCTGGGTCGCATAATGTCGTTTCAGTGCCCCTTGTACCACCAACAAAAATTTTGCTCCCACCACTTCATATTAAGCTGGGCTTGATGAAAAATTTCATCAAATCAATGAATAAGGAGGGTTCAGCATTCCGATATCTCGAGAGTAAATTTCCTCATATATCTGATGCTAAATTAAATGCTGGGGTTTTTGATGGTCCTCAAATTCGAACTTTGATCAAGGATACTCAGTTCGAAAACGCAATGACTCCAACTGAGAAGAATGCCTGGCAGGCATTCAAATCAGTTGTCACTGATTTTCTTGGCAAACGTAGACGTCCAGAATACGAGTCCGTTGTCGAAAACTTGATGGAAGCTTTCAAAGCTCATGGGTCGCGCATGTCCATAAAAATGCACTTTTTGTGGTCCCACTTGGACTATTTTCCTGAAAATTGCGGGGATTATAGTGAGAAACAGGGTGAATGATTTCACCAAGATATCAAAATAATGGAAGAGAGGTACCAGGGAAACTGGGATATCAATATGCTGGCGGACTATTGCTGGTGTTTGAAGCGAGACGTGCCCGAAGAAAAACACAGACGGAAAGCCAAAAAAACTTCATTCCTTCCTCAATAAACTTTTTTCCATATTCATTGTATGAATAAAAGTATTTATTCACACAATGTTTTCATTTTTCACGAGTGTTCTTATAATATTACTCGTATCTACAGTGTTTAAGCTAAAAAAATCAATAAATTTGGGGATAAAATTGGACTTATAATAAATGGCCAATAGAGAAAAAACCTGACCTGATTGAGGAAAACCAATGTCATTTTCGAATTCAGCATGGTCGAATTATATAATATGAGTTGAAAAAACCCTCACAGCAGACAAAAAAAATTCATATGCATACCAGTGTAATGAATGTACTTAAGAAAGGAATATGCAGCTATTTTACATTGAATCAGTAAACTTATCAAATATACCGTATATATTTACGGTATATATATATCTGCAACATCCACTCGTTTCACGTGCTAAATTTTGAAATTTATATATATATATATATGATACACACAGACCGTGCATGGAACAAGGAACTCTTCTGAGTTCATTCCCATATATATATATATATATAGTCAAATAATACTGTTTAAGATGATGATTGAGGATAAATATTAATAATTATGATGGCTAAACTACATATTGTAGCTTAATAATTTTATCATATGGGTATAGTCTGCCTATAAGCCTTTTGAGTTCGTTTCATTTCATATTAATGTAGAATAATGAAATTTAATTTGGATAAGTAAAAGTTACCCCTATAATTGAAAATAAAATGTTTTAATTTAAATTATTCAACTTTTTTTCAATTAACTTTATATAATGCAAATATTAATCAAAGAAAATGTTATTGATTTAAAACATGTTTAGTCTGAGTTTCTAATTTGTGATGTATGCAATTACGAAAACGATAATACACTTGAAAAAAATATGGTATTGGAGCTATTGGTGGGGAACGAATACGATTGAACAAAAAGTAGTCGAATATTTGTTTGTCTGTTTCGAAAAACCTTGAAAGAACCCCACAGGAAGATTTTTCTCGTGAAAGAAGGTTATGAAGAAGCTCTTGGAGGAAGGCGAGGATGAATCCTTTCTTAAATTTTTTTTCTCTTTTGAAGGGTGAAGAAGAATCCTTTTTAAAATTTAATTTTTTAAATTTAATTTTTTTAAATTTATTTTTTAAAATTTTGTTTTAAAATTTTATTTTTGAATGAAGGTGAAAACGATTTTTTATTTTTTTCCCAAGGAGAATGGCGCCCCGCAAGGGGCCCTCAAGGGGCAAATGCTCTTCATTAAGGACGGTGAGACCCCATAAATGGGCTAAGAACTTAAGTAAGGGGGCCCCCTCATACAGAAGGCTATGCCTTCAGGGGCAGGATTTCAGAGCACCCCAACTTCCTCCCCCCAAACGCGCCCATACTACTGGCCTTTATGGTTTCCTGTGCGTCAAGTGCATGGAAAACAATAGGAATCAAATGCAGCAGTTTTACCGACAGAAAAACAGGACACAACAGAAAACGCCGACACAACCGAAAACGAGATTAAGGACAACACACTACAGGGAGGTGCGAAAGGAAAGCAGCATCAGATGAAGAAATACCCACTGCATAGGAGATACACGCCGAAGACATAAAAAATACTGAGTTGAAAAGAAGTGGTGGAGGAACAAAAGAAAGAAGGAAATTGAATCACATAAGACTCGAAGGGAATTTAAACGACGGGCCATATGTGAATATTATAAAACAGGTTCGTGTAAGTATGGATCAAACTGCATGTACAATCACCCCCAAAAATGCTTCTATATGATGAGGAATGGAAGATGCAGGTACGGACCAAACTGCGACTTTTTCCACCCTCGTATGTACAGACAGTCAATTACGAAGAAAAAATGCCTGAACATAGAGTGTCCGTATTTTCACATAAAGGGTACGCAAAGAAGAGAACGGGAAAGAACAGAACATATCCGAAACAGAAGTAATGACAAGAGTATTGAGACATATTTTTTAGAGGAAATGAGGATAATAAAAGCATAAGTTTGCCCTTCTAGCGAGAAAAGACAGAACGCCGCAAATATAATTGAGGGGTCGCGCGTCTTAAGGTACCTAAGTGCCACCACAGGCGAAAACGTGTTTTTTATGGATATCACTATTTTCACCCTTCCTCTATCGCGTGGTTTGGGTTATAATGATCTTACGACACTAGAAGTATGGTTGAAAACCTTATGAAGGGAACTACTTTTTTCACCTCCATCGCCAGCTGGGCTCTGCCGCCCAGATGTGATGCACGTCTTAAGGCCCTAATAACCCGTTCAACTGGTGGGAGGTGATGGGGGTGGGGATGGGACGCTCGGTCTCTGGGTGGCGGGAACAGCAGGAGGAGCGCGAGCCAATGAAAACATGGCAGCCACGCCGCTCTGCTTTCTGATTGGCCACCCACTCCACGCGCCGAGAGGGACACGACACAAACATCCCGCCAGTACCTTAAGACTCGCGTTGCTGTTAGCAGGCGTCCTGTGTTCGTGCTCATATTGCTGAATATTGCGTGGTTATTCTATTCACCCGGCTTCTAACTATTATCAACGTGTGCAGCAATGTCTCACCGTGCTAGTGATAGTGATAAAAAATCAATGGAATCATTCTGTGCCAGAAATCGCACCAAAAGTTCGGCATAATAAGAAAATAAAATTTTTTAAAAAATATATATATAAATATGAAAATCTATTCCAAAATCTCATCAACATCTTCATTAGCATACTTAGAACTCTAATTTAGCCAAAAATGAACGTTCTAGCTCAATTAATAACAGAGATACTATTGCGAGAATATTGCTGAACTTTGGAGGCGATTTCAGGCGAATTTTAATTTTGGCGCTTAGGTACCTTAAGACGCGGGACCCCTCAATTATGCACAACAACATTACGTACATCACCCTTCTATTCAACACCACCCACCAATAATATAACAACCACAGTGGTATCAAGGGCCGCAGCCCCAATCCTCCCAAATGCAGCGGCCCAACCAATTATACCAAACAGGAATCGACATCGACCAGGAGACGACCATTATTTAGGGAAATCGAACATGAAGATTAGAAACCCGGTAAATGTATTATACATAAATATACAAGGCCTCTATAGTCTATATTGGTTGAAAATTACAATACTGTACTTACAAAATTTAGCTACGGAAACTAGAATAGATATCAGGAGATTGTAGACACCAATCGATCAGGGAAGTACTCCGGGGATGGGCGTTAGACAGAAGCTAGGGAGTGCTGAAACTCCCGTTTCTCCTGTCATTGTCCTCTTTACCCGATCTTTTTCCGTATCTCATCTACCCTGTGAGCAGTCCAACATGCTTTCAAACACACACTTCTCTCCATATTCCTCACGACATACACATGCATCTTAGACACGACATAATCTTTTCAAAATTAAAAAAAAATGCATCAACTTCAAACGCCTCGGAGTCCCCTGGGGAGGGGACCATTAATGTCCCAACTTCTGGCTCCCCCACTGCCGATACGTGAACGTAGATTCGGGCGGCGGGGCTGGATCTGCTAACGCCCATTCAAGATGTTCTGGACCTCTGTCTGATTCACTTTTCTTAAACTTTTTCAACATTCGTGGACTTTTCTTAAATTTTTAATCTGTTGAACACCACCTCTCCTCCTCTAAACCTTATCTTCTTTTCCTCACTGAAACTCAGGTGTCTGGGACGACTGACAGCAACCTCTTTTCTGTACCCTCTTACTTTCTCTATACTTAATTTCACTCCAAAGGTGGATGTTGCGTATACGTACGCAATGACCTAACTTGTTCTCGTATTCCCGAACTCGAATCTTCCGAATTCTATATCCTCTGGATACGGCTTACATGCCAATCTCAAACTAAATACATCTGCGCTCTTTACCTTTCTCCTAATTCTACTGACTATCCAAAATTCTTTGACTACCTCACTTCCAAATTGGAATACATTCTTTCCCACTCTCCCTTTGCTGAAATCTCCATTTTAGATGATTTCAATGTTCATCACCACCCTTGGCTTTCCTCCCATTTCACTGACATCCCTTGTGAACTAGCTTACAACTTTTCTATGTTAAATGACCCACAGCAGATTGTACAGCACCCAACTCGTATCCCCGATCGCCTTGGAGAAGGGCTCAACATTCTGGATTTATTTCTTACTTTTCATCCTTCTTCTTACTCTGTGAAACTTTTCTCTCCGTTGGGTTCCTCCGATCACAATCTTATATCTATCTTCTGTCCTATCGCTCCAATTCGGCATTTGGATCCTCCCAAGAGGAGGCGCCTTTGGCACGTCGGCAACGCTGATTAGGAGGTCCTTAGGCAGTACTTCTGTTATTTCCAATGGAATGATTACTACTTCCGTGATCGGTGACATTCTGGGTGTGCTGCGCGCATCACCGAGGTTATTCTCCTGTACATGGAGGCGTACATTCCATATTCTATTCCTACTACTGATGCAGAAAAAAACATCGTTTAACTTTACTTGTTCTAATGCTATCCGCAACAGAGAGGAGGTTTTCAGAAGGTACCGTCGCCATCCAATTCCTGACTCTCACTCAGTTTATATTTCACCAAAAATCCCTTCATCCAACAAAAATGTGAAAATCTATCTAATTCTAATTCTTCTCGCTCTTTCTGGCATCTAGCTAAGAAACACTTCAACAACTTTACTTCCTCTTCTTTCCCTCCTCTTCTCCATTTCGACAGCACAGTTGACGTCTCTTCTCCTGAAAAAGCTGAACTCTTCGCTCAAACTTTCGCTTGCAATTAAACCCTGGACGATTCCGGTGTTGTTCCTTTATCTCCTCCCTTCTCTGACTTTATTATGTCTGAAACTAGAATCTTTTCTGAAGATGTTTTTTCTGCCCTATCTGGGCTCAACTCCAGAAAGGCGTATGGTCCTGATGGTGTTTCTCCTGTTGTTCTTAAGAACTGTGCTGACACCCTGCCTAGGCAAACTCTCTCGTCTTTGTCTCTCATCTGGTACTTTTCTTCCCTGCTGGAAGTTCGCTTTTATTCAACCTGTCCCAAAGAAGTGTGACCGCTCTCAACCCTCCAACTACAGTATCGTCCAATTGCTTTGGTTTCCTTAATAGGAAGATTCTTAAACACCTTTCTTCTCATAATCTTCTTTCAGATCGTCAGTATAGATTCCGCAAGGGACGCTCTACTAGCGACCTGTTTGCATATATCTGACTCTTCGTCATCCTCCTTTCGGGATGTCGGTGAAACTTTTGCTATTGCGCTAGACATATAAAAAGCTTTTGATGGAGTAGTCTGGCACAAATCTTTAATTTCGAAACTGCCTTCCTTCATCTCTAATTTCCTTTCTTGGGGTTTTCTTTTCTCATGGTCTTTCCTGGAAAGATCATATACTGTATCCTCTCTTTCTTAAACAGCGTCTAAGAGGTTAGGTGTGCTGTACCGCCTCCGCGGTTTCTTCATCCCAACTCAGTTGCTGTGTCTGTACAGGGGTCTTGTTCGCTCTTGTATGGAGTATGCGTCTGATGTGTGAGGTGGTTCAACCCACACAACCGTACTTGACCGGGTGCAATCAAAGGCTTTTCGTCTCATCAATTCCCCGCCTCTAACTGATTGTCTTCAATCTCTCTTTCTTCGCAGCAATGTTGCCTCACTCTCTCTTTACTATCGCTATCATAATGAACATTGCTCTTCTGAACTCTCTAACTGCATGCTTTCTCGTTTAAGGAGAGCAGGCAGTACCAGACTTTCTACACTTTCTCACTCCTTTTCTGTCCAACTCTCTAATGCAAGGGTTAATTGGTATTTTCAATCTTACATCTACTCAACCGGTCAACTCTAGAACAATCTTCCTCAATCCATCTTTCCTCCTGTCTATGACCTCCCATTTTTCAAACGCAGAGTGTCTGGGCTTCTCGAAAACCCCGGACCTTCATTTTGGCTCTCTTCTTCTCATACCTAATTTTAGTGTGAAGTGATAACCAATTTGCGCAGTAATAATTTCAATTTGTGCAGTGATAAATTGAAAATCTGTGCAGTGATACATTAGGTTCTATATCGGATATAGAACCTAATTTATCACTGCACATATTTTCAATTTATCACTGCACAAATAGAAATTATTATTGCTCAAATTTTTATCACTGCACACTAAAATTAGATAAGCTTCTTCTTCTATAGGAGAGGCGCTTTTGCGGGCATTTGCCTTTGGCCTCTCCTTCCTGCATTAAAAAGAAATATGCCTAACAAAAACACTTATATAGTGTAAATGCGAAAAAGCTGTGAAAACTGCATCGAAAATACTGAAATAGCAATGCTGGACTACAACATATACAGAGCAGATAGAGTGGCTAGACGAGGGAGAAGGTGTTGTATCTACGTGAAAAACACAAAAAGAACTGAACCTAACCATTATGGACGTCTACAGACCACTAAACACCACAAAAAGTGAATTCCAATTTACCACAAATGAAATAAAAAATGTTAAAATTACTTGAAACTCCAGCAACAAATATTCAAATTTGCGAAGATTTTAATTTCCCATTCATAACATGTAAGAAAAATGACGAAGTCATATATGTTGAGAAGTTTCATCGCAACATTACAAAAGATGACAGAACCCAAGCAATAATGCTATTAGATATGATGGAATATTACACCCTTACCCAGGAAATCTGTGAAGTCACTAGAAAAGAGAACGTTTGGATTTAATTTTAACAAATAACAATGAGATTATAAATAAAAAGGTAACGCACACAAATTTCTCCGACCATAACCTAATCGATATACAATTGAAGTCCGAAAACGCATCCCATAGAGGCAGAAGGAATATTTGAAGGCTTAAACATAAATTCAAAGAAAGTAGATTGGGAAAGTGTAAATAAAGATTTAAAGGAAGTAAATTTGGAATTTCTACTTCACGAGAAGACTCCAGAACAAATACCGGTATAATGGAGACAGAAACCAAACCTATATTACTGAAGCATGTTCCAGAGAGACAGAAAAGAAAACGTAGCAAGCTCGAGGGGAAAATCAGGACACTATTCAGGCAACGAAGACAAACCGTAAAACATCTCCATAGATGCAGAACTGATGCAAGGAGACTCAAACTAGAGAGGGAACTAGGCGAAATAGAAATGGACCTAAAGCAAACATTCATACATAAAAAAATTCATACATAAAAAAATGCAGTGTAAAGAGAGTATTGGTCCGTTGATAGAAGGGGAGGACAAACACACAAATGATCCCAAAAAAACAAGCGAACTGCTTAAGGAACAATTTAACTTTGTGTTTAGCACCCCTAAGTCCGAGATGAAAGTAAAAAACCCAGACGAATTTTTCGACATTGATACACATCAGCTAAGGACAAATTCTGGCACAATCCTATTAATGGACTTAGAGTTCTCGGAAGGAGATGTAATTAAGGTTTTATCACAGATGCTAGACAATTTGGCACCAGGGCCAGACACATGGAGTGCCACGTTTCTGAAGAAATGTATAGGTATAATGTATAGCGGTTTGGCAATACTCTCTTAGAGAGTATTGCCAAACCGCTATACTTACTATGGAGGAAATCACTTCACACAGGACAAATTCCACTTCTATTAAAGAACGCGAACATTGCCCCCTTATTTAAAGGTGGTAAGAGAGCAATTCCGAAGAATTATTGGCCGGTAGCTCCCACCTCCCACCTTACAAAGTACTTTGAAAGTATAATTAGAGGCAAAATTACCTCCTTCCTACAAGAAAAGAACTTATACAACCCAAATCAACATGGTTTCAGGGCTGGAAGTTCATGCGTATCACAACTATTAGACCACCAGGAGAAAATATTGGAAACACTGTGTCGAGAACAAAACAAAGATATAATATAATGTCGGGGTTGTACATTGAGTACATCCTAAGTACGAAAGGTATACGATCCTGATGGTGTTCCTCCTGTTTTTCTTAAGGACTGTGTTTCTGTGCTGACACCCTGCCTGTTGGAAGCTCGCTTTCATTTAGCCTGCCCCAAAGAAGGGTGTACTCTCTCAACCTCCAATTATCGTCCAATTGCTTTGATTTCTTGTCTTTCTATAGTTTTTGAATCTATGCTTAATAGGAACATTCTTGAAAACCTCTCTTCTCACAATCTTCTTTCAGATCGTCAATATGGGTTCCGCAAAGGACGCTCTACTGGCGATCTTCTTTCATATCTCTCTCACTCTTGGTCAACCTCTTTCGGGACTTCAATGAAACCTTTTCTATTGCGCTAAACATATAAAAAGGTTTTGATAGAGTCTGATACGAGTCCTTAATTTCAAAACTGCCCTCCTTTGGTTTCTTTCCTTCTTTCTGCGCCTTCACATCTGATTTGCTTCCTGGCTGGTGATCTGTAGCTGCGGTTGAAGATGACCACTGTTCTTCTCCTGAAACTATCAACAATGGTGTTCCTCAGGGCTCTGTCCTGTCACCCAATCTGTTCCTTTAATTTATCAATGATCTATTAAGTCGCACTTCCTGTTCTATCCACTCCTATGCCGATGATTCCATTTTTCACTTCTCCACCCGCTTCACAAAGCATCCCTCACAACAGACACTAAGTGTTTCGCTTTGGACTGCTATGACACACCTGACCTCTGATCTTTCTTCTGTTTCTATGTTCGTCACAATCTTCCAATACACAATCAATCCTCCTCCTTCTTTTAACATTCTTGGCGTTTTCCTTTCTCGTGATCTTTCTTCAAAAGATCACATATACTCTCTTTCTAAATCAGCTTCTAAGAGGTTAGGTGTGCTGTACTGGCTTCGCGGTTTCTTCACCCCTACTCAGTTGCTGTCTCTGTACAGGGGTCTTGTCTGCCCCTGTATGGACTACATTTCTCGTGTACATTCTATTACTATCGCTATTATAATGGACATTGCTCTTCTGAACTCTCTAACTGCATGCTTTCTCGTTTAAGGAGAGCACGCACTACCCGACTTTCGGCACATTCTCGTTCCTTTTTTGTTCAACTCTCAAACGCATGTGTTAATCAGTATTTTCACTCTTTCATATACTCAACCGGTCAACTTTGGAACAATCTTACCCAGTCCATCTTTACCCCTGTTTACACAGACGTCAACCTTGAAGTATAAAAATTCGTGAGATTTCTCAGTGTGCCTGATTTTGATAACTGGAAACATATCCCACATAAGCGAGTTTGAGACAGTCTCCCCTGATTTTATTATTATTATTATCATTATCATTATTATTATTATTAATAATAATAATGAGACCGTGAGATAGACTTAAAATCCGTGAGAATTGAGATGTCTGTGTCTATGACCTTCAATTTTTCAAATGTAGTGTCTCGGCAGCTCGAAAACCTTGGACCTTAATTTTGGCTCTCTTCTTCCTCTTTGAGATGAGCGTTTTTGTGGGCTATCGCCTTTCGCCCTTCCTTCCTGCATAAGAAAAAGTACACTGTTAAGTACATTATAATTTTAATGCACTATAATTACGACTACAATTAACAATTAATTCACATTATTACAGTTTCATTTAATTACAGTTAATTAGTTAATTACTTTTAATTACAATCTTATCATTGTTAATGACACATCTGCTATATAATGCAGGAGAGTTATGTTATTCTATAATTTAAAGGGAATTAATAACAATGATATACGAGGGCACTCATTATATTTTGCCCCACATTTTTTTTCTTTTCAAGTTTCCTTTTAAGTTCCAGAAATTTTGTACACAAGTAGTTACATACCTTTTTACAAGTTTTTATTTTTCCACAGTCTCCATCCTTTTCTTCAACTTTCCTCCACCTCGAAACGAGGGCCTTTATTCCTTGCTGGTAAAAGTCCGCTGGGTTCCGCTGGAGCCACCTCTTAACCTCCTCAACAACCTCATCGTCACTCTGAAATTTTCTTCCACAAATAGCATCCTTCATTGGCCCAAACAAATGGAAGTCTGAAGGTGCCAGATCCTGGCTGTATAGAGGGTGAGGTAACACAGTCAAGCGCATTTTTGTGATGGTCTCTCTTGTTTGCAAACTGTTGTGTGGTCTTGCGTTATCGTGCAAAAGAAGGACGTCTTCCAGTTTTCTCTCCGGTCGAACTCGCTTTATACGTCTCTGGAGTCTCTGTAGGGTAGCAATACGTATATGCCTCTGAGTTGATTATTTGTCGTTTCTTCATAATGTCCACCAGAATCACCCCTTTCATGTCCCAGAAGATGGTGGCCATAACCTTTCGTGCAGAGGGAGCCATTTTGAACTTTTTCTTGTGTGGGGAGTCTGCGTGATGCCACTCCATGGATAGGCGTTTTGTTTCAGGTTCAAAGTGGTGTACCCAAGTCTCATCCCCAGTCATAATTCGTGAAAGGAAGTCATCCCCTTCTGTCCCGTATCGAACCAACGACTCAGAAGCAATTTCCTTTCTTTGGACTTTGTGATCTTCAGTCAGTTCGCGAGGAACAAACCATGATCACACTTTTGAGTATACCAGTTGCTGAATTATCGTATTCACACTTCCTTCACTAATTCCGAGCTCCAGTGATAGCTTCTTGTATATGACGCGCCGATTTGATCGAATGATACTGTTAGCACGTTGCACAGTGTGAGATGTCACAGCCAGTGCCGGGTGACCGCTACGTGGCTCTCCCTATCTCGGATGATCTCATACGTCTAGACCAGCGTCCAACTGTGCTTCGATCAACAACAGCATCTCCGTAAATGTTTTGTAGATGTTTGTGAATATTTCCAACTGTTTCCTTCTCTTCGGTTAAGAACTCGATAACAGCTCTCTGTTTACGAAGCACATCACTGTCAGACACCATTTTCGAAACTGCGTTAACCATCGGTTTTATACAAGGGCGTTTAGAAGCAGTTTTGTACAAGGAGGGGAGATTCAAACTGGAAAAATCCGTTTATGTGAAGTGCAGAAAATTCAAACTTACAGCCCAAAAGACATTTCAGCCCCATGACCTATTATTTAGCTAAGAAAAAAGAGTGGGGCAAAATATATTGAGTGCCCTAGTATATTTATAGTTAACTATGATTACTATATCTATTATAAGACCCAATTATGTCAAATAATATTAGAAAATAGCTATTTATCATAGTTTGAAAGCCGTAGTAGCAGTGATGAGGTAAGTGGAGGAAGAATACGATGTAGTTTCCATTGAAAGCACACGGACATTTATGAAAACATAACACCTGCTGTAAATAACAGAATTCAAATGAGTAATTTACGTCTTTCCGAAGAGTGGTTGCCTTCTTCATACTTCATCGCGACAGTGTGTTATTTTACACACACACACACATATATATATATTAGGCCAGGTCGAAATTTTATATTGAAATGGTACATATTGTGAGGGGTTTGAATGGAACACAGGAACCCCCTCATGTATTATTTTCGCTGTTTAAAGCCTCCTACCCCTGGCACAATTTTTCACTTTTTGACCTATATTGAAGAATATTCCATTTATACGAGACTTGCTCTACATTCAGGTTTTTTGATGACATAAATCTTTATTAACGTATAATGTTTTATTTAATAATGTACAGTATTAGGAAAATTAATTAAGTACAACAATATATTCAGAAGAAACAATTAGAGGCATAATAAATGTGCGAAAATTCAATTCACTTTTTCATTGTTCCTTATCACATGAAAAGGGAGGAAATTTTCAATATCATTAGGAAATTTTATTTCATATGTTTCTTACTCATTCCATTGGGTCTTCCATTCAACCTTGGGCAGTCTTCGCCTCGATTCTAATGAGTTTAAGATAAACTTTTGACAGTTGTCATATCCTATTATTTCCTGACATGCCTTTGTTACTAGGTTCACTGCCCTTTCCACACTTTGACTGTGGCATGGAAAAGAAGCTATCTCCAGTGGCTTACATTGAGCCTGTAATAGGTCATCGTCGCTAAAATTGTTTAGCAGCGGTGGAGGAGTAATGATCTCTTTTTGCCAATTGATCATCTCGGTGTAGTCAGTAGATTGGAAATAGAGGGTTCGAGGCAACTCAAAGTTTCTGGTACCTGAAAATCCTGTTCTTGAAAGGATGATTTTCTGAATAGCTTGCTCCCTAATTTCTAGTCTCCTGTCAGTTATCATTAATATGAGTATATTTTGTGGGTGGGCAAAGTAGGCGTTATTCTTTAATACTGGTTCTATGAGTGATCTATGTTGTTCATCTAAATTTCGAAGCAAGCATATTAAATGCCAAAAGTTATATGCACCATCAGTTGCATTAGGATGAGATTTTATCCAAAACCACCCTGGAGCATAGAACTGCATAATAATCTTGACTATATCTTGAAGGTTTTTATCTGGATTTGGCGTTGAGATATTAGGGTGTGTCGATTTTAGTAAAGTCAACAATTCAAAACTACTAATGCTCAAATAATGTAATATTATCTAGCAAACTTAGAAATATCCTTAATGTTGTTTAAAAAAGCCATTTACCTACTTATATTTGACCATAAAGGTTTGAAATATAACCTAAATATGACTGTAGCATTGTATATCAATGTGCCATTGATATGTGTGGTCAACTTTGGTTATTTTTGGTGTGCAGTATGGTTTCTAAGTTTCACATAGTCACAAATACTGAAGTTTTGATTGTGAATGCGTTTTTTCCGTCCTTTTTGACAATTTTGTTTACTTCGTAATGTAAATATTGTGTAATTCAAATTATTCGAAATGTTATGTGTGACCCAAACTTTCTGTATATTTTGATATGATAGATATATGAAATTGTCATTACTTTGAATAATTAATCTTGTACCAATAACAACACAACCTTTAACCTGAGCTTATAGGAAGATATTAAGAATTTCAATTAACTTAATTTTATGTAATCATAATCAGTAGGCCTATCCAAATTTCAATGACATTTATTTTGTTCACATGTCCACAGGATGAGTCAGAAAGAAATCAGAACCCGAAGCAAATTAAGTTATCACCTAAGTCATGTGGTGGGGACTGGGAGGGAATTTCCCCCTGCTGAGCTGCTCACAGCCAGAGATCTGCTGAGGTATGGTTTGTTGAGGAGAGAGATGAGTGAGGAAGACAGGAGGAATTACCCAGTTAATGACCTGATTAACAACGGCATTGTTCCAGGGCTACTGGCTCAGTGGAGAAAGGCCAACGCTCTATTCACAGGACCTGTAATGAACACTGAGGTCAGGATCAGGGCTAAAGTGAAGGCACTGTGGGATGAGGCAGTAAAGGTGTCCATTGGCAATGTGAAGCTAGAGGTCAAAGATAGGTTCATGATGAAACTGGACAAATTGGAGGACATCCTGACCTGTCACTGTGTAATCAGGAGCTGCAGTGAGCTGTCTGCAGTGAGCTGTCTGCAACAGTGAGGTTCACATTGACTGCAGCTGCAGGAGCGAGCAGAAGATACCACTGCAGGAGCTTGCCTTCATTAAAGGTCAGAAAGAAAAGGTGGGCAATGTGGGGGCACACCAGATCGGTCTAGCTGATCACCCTGAGACCAGGAGACAGGAAGCAGTGTTGCAGAGAGAGGAGCAGAGAAGGAAGGCCGAGGAGAAGAGGAAGAGGAAGGCAGAGGAGTCAGCCAAGAAAGAAGAGGAGTTGAGGGAGGAGTCACTGCTTGAGATGGAGTTGGAGGAGACTGGAGATATACTGGAGGAGGCGGGGAGGAGAGAGGAGGACGAATACT
Source organism: Bathynomus jamesi (assembly GCA_023014485.1). Lineage (NCBI taxonomy): Eukaryota > Metazoa > Arthropoda > Malacostraca > Isopoda > Cirolanidae > Bathynomus > Bathynomus jamesi. Next base: position 1,003,952 of record JAJOZX010000758.1, on the reverse strand, counting down.
TCATACCAGAGGCTGCGACAACTTCTTCCTTGCCTGTGGCTAAGAAGAAGAAATACAACACTGAAGATTTCACCAACATAGCTCTGGCTAGCTTCAGACATCAAACTGGGCTGAGAGAGACTGCAGAGATTGCCACTGCTGCCTGGATTGATGCTGATCTTATCACAGAGTTTGACACCATACTGTTGATTCACCACAACAAGATGAGGAGTGCTCAGGAGAGACTGACTAAGGAGCTGGTCAAGAAGTTTGATGAAGAGATTAGGGAAAATGGCATCACTTATATCATCTTTGATGGGAAAAGAGATGACACCAAAGTGATGATGGTAGCTGAGGGCAGTGACAGGCAGTTTCCTGGCCTCATTAAGGAAAAACACTACACAGTGTGCAATGAACCAGGTGGGAAATATTTGTGGCATTTTGTACCAGAGGAAGCTGCAGAGGAGAGAAGTCATGCTGAGGTCATTGCTGATCATCTGGTGAACTGGCTAAGAGAGAGAGGGGCAGAACAGACCCTTTTGGCCATAGGAGGTGACAGTACTAATGTGAATACTGGCTGGGAGGGAGGAGTAATGCATTATGTGGAGGCCAAGCTTAGCAGGAAGTTGGTGTGGATTGTCTGTGACTTGCACATTGGGGAGCTGAGTCTCAGACACTTGGTGACTGCACTGGATGGCAAGACATTGAGCAACAACAAGTGGTCTGGGTCCCTAGGGAATATGTTAGACACTGCCACTGAGCTGGAGATCAACGCAAACTTCACGAGGATCACTGTTGGTCCTCCTCTACCCCATCTCAGTCAGGAGGTAGTCAAGGACCTCAGCACAGACCAATCATATGGCTACAGAATCATCACTGCCATCAGATCGGGAGAGGTACCTCAGAGTCTAGCTCTCCTGGAGATTGGGCCAGTCTGTCACAGTAGTGGGTCACCACGGCTCTAAGGTTCTGTAGATTGTGGATTTCCAAACATGGGCTGAAGGGTAGGAACCTGAAGAATCTGAGGATAATTGTGAAATTCATAGTGGGAGTCTACATGCCAAACTGGTTCAACATCAAATTAAATGACAGCTGGGTGGAGGGTCCCAGCATGTACTGTACCAGCTGGAGCTGCTCAGAAGTCAGAAGGAGGTGATAGGAATAGTGATGCCTACAGTGAAGAGATCAGCCTGGTATGCACACTCTGAGGCTGTGCTCCAGGCCATGCTGTGCAGTGAGGTGGAGGAGGAGAGGAGGGAGGCAGTGAAGAGGATACTGGAAATTAGAGGTGAAGGAGATGAGGACACACAGGTAGGAGACTGCAGTGTCAGACCCAGGAAGACACCTAACATCAACCCAGATGCCACCAAACTCTCGGAGCTTATTGACTGGAACTCTGGCGTGACTGAGCCTTCTCTGACCTGCTCCCTCACCACTGCTGCAATCAAGGAGTTTCTGGATAGACCAATGGAAGTTCCTGCATGGCCCTCACACACACACACACACACAGTCAGTGGAGAGATGTGTAAAGATGACAACTGAAGCAACACAACATGTTTACTTACAAGAGAGGATGGAGGCGTACATCAGTGGCCAGGTTGCCAGTAGGGAGCTCATGTCCAGGAACAAGAGCAAGGAAGACATGGCATCCTTGGCAAAGTTCAAGAAACCTATCTATATTTCTAAGTTTTAATATTGAAATACAATCAAAATGTCTTTAATTGTATGTAATGTATGTAAAATGTAGGTATATACAATAAAAAAAATACTTGCAAAAATTGCTGATTTTTTGTAAACTTCAACTTCAAATATAAGTAGCTAGGAGTAGTCAAATCTGGATTTTAAAGCCATATTTCGATTTAGCACATAAAAATGCATCATTTGGTCACTAGTAGTCTTTGAAAATCTAAAGATTTCACTTTGCTTCCTAAAATTGACACAGCCTATTGAGACCTATAATTAATCGAAGGACCCTGTTGGCTAGAGTTAGCCAGCGAGCATGGTGAAGGGTACCTGGGGATCGAGTGGACAGATCTTGAGAACTGTCTCCAGTTTGCACTGCCAGACACATATCATAGAGATATCTTTGATCACTGCTTAGCTCCTTCACAACATTTGCTGGAATTTCTTTATTGTTTCCCTTTACGCGAGAATATTTGACTACCTCCAATTTTGTTAAATCTGTTTTCAGTTTATTCCCATTTGAACCCACAAAAGTATTTGGACCTGTTGTTTTACCATTAATGGCTTTGTAGACGTGCATGAAAGGCAGCTCATTCAAATACAAGAGGCACACCAACCACTGCACTGGTCTGTTAAGATGAATTTCAACCAGTTTTAAGGCTCCACCAATTTTTCATGTATTTACAGGAGTACCATCACACAGTAAAGCTTTGGTAGTATCTGTGCTCTTCGAGTCTGTAATAATAGTTATCAACTCTTCTGCTATGCAGCGAGCAGTTCCATTATCTTTTGTGACATGGTCTACATAGATGCTTCCAGGTTCTTTCACAATAACAGTGTTCTTCTTTTATCTTTCCACTTTTAGTTAATGTGTTATCTTTCCTTCCATCAAATCCAAGGCATTCCATCTTCAGATTTTCGGATTTAGACCTAAAAGTATTTGGATCACCCATGCGATTTCTTTCTCTTTCTAATTTCTTTCTGTCAAGCATGTTGGTATGGTTAAGGATGCCCATATCTTTTAAAGCTGCATTGACTATTGCAGCTGAAGCTCTACAACTTACACGATTAACGATCTGCTGTTAATGCTAGGTTTTTATAGGAGTGCCTGTTCTGAATATTCTCAGTCAATTCTAAATCGGCCTTATAATCTACATCCTGACTCTCTGAATCTACATCCATGTCTTCTTCGGTATTTTCTATAAATTCCGATGGTAAAACATTGGTGGCTTCAGTCATTTCTTCTTGTGCCTTTAGTTGACGGGTCTGTGCTTCTTGGGCTCTTGCTGAAGATCTCTTCTTTGTTGAACTAGCTATGCGATCAATTGGTCCTAACTGATTTTTTCTTTGTTTTTGACCCACAAAAGATTCCTATTCTGCCATTGGTATTTCCTATCAATTCCCTTATCATAGCATTCACAAGAAGATATATCAAACATTTCATCATACTCAGCTACTTTTAAGGCAAAACTTTCATTTCTTCGATGTAACGGCATCTTGTTCAATTTTGAGGCTTCTTCTATTAGTCGACTGACTTTAAGATAGATACCTTTGGTGTTAATCGTAGGAAAAGAAAATTTCATCCAAATGTCTTCAATACCTTTTACAACAACCCCGTAACAATCATTAGCAGTTGCTGATCCTTTTGATTTAGGTTATTCACGACGGCGCACAAAAAGGTAGTGTCTCACAACATCTGCTTTTGAAAGAGTCATGGCTGCTGGGAATTCCGTAGGATATCCAAAGGCTGCATTTGAGGACTTGCTTCTAGTAGTCATAGTTTATATTTGGAAGTAAAATCAAATTGTTATTTATAATTTATGATAATTCAAATTATAATTAAAGTAAATGCAAATTATCATATTTCTATTTATCTGAAAAATTATTTCTAGTTATCTGAAACATGAAAATATCAACAATTAAATTCTGAAAACCGGGACATGTCCCGGTATCCCGGGATATTATTTCACCCAATACTCAAGCGAAAACGGTTTTCAAAGTTAAAAAATCAGGTGAACGAAAACTTCAATTGTGAAAAGCCTTTGCATGAAATAAATATACCTCATAATAAAACTGTGTTTAAAAGTCTCCCCTGAAAATAGAATACCGGGAAATCCTGGGATCGATGACAGTTTTCCAGGGAAATGAGCTGTCTACTTTACTTCCGGGATCCCGGATGCTCAGCCCTAATGGACACTAGGATGAAATGAAAAGTAGTGTGTAAAAACAACAACTTCCGGTTATCATTTTCTCCAGGGGTAGAAAAGTTATAATGTTATAATGTTTCAGACCAACAAAGACCCTAGGATCCACTCATGGCTGGTCTACCTAACTGTGTTCGTAATTGTGTATGTCCTCCGTGGTGGCGGAGGGGACCTACAATTTTACGTGAGTTCCGAACCACAAGAACATAAGAAATTTATGTAACAACTTCCTGTTCATTGGCAACGACCAATTTAGCAAAACTAATTAATTATCGATTTAAAACTAAAGATAGAATCTCTGGATCCAGAGGATCAAGTCATAATAGACTACTATCCACAAATATGTTACACTCTATATCTATTTATAACCGACATGCAAATATATCAGATCCAAAGAATCCAGTCAATTTCATTACGGTATCCATCAATACTAGTACCTTGTCACGAAAAATAAGTCACGGTCCATATCGATTGTGGACGAAGTCAAAATTTACAACCATATACATTACAATATATACACTTAGGAGGAAAAATGTAGGTGTGGCTGTAAAGACTGTACAGTAATGTAGAAATGTGTGTGCACCCATCTTGGGTCTCCCATTTAAAGGTGTTTGTGGGGCAAGTGAAGATCATGATTTTTTCAATACCTCACAGTACTATGGGGGTCACCGCTCAGCAGAGGAATCTCTTTAAATGGGGTGTGTAAGGACAGAGAGTATCCCCTAACCCAAGACATTGCCTCCCTATATCCCACAACACTTGTGTTGAGCTGTGGGATCTATCCCCTCAAAGCATTAATTTTACTACCTTAAACTATACCCAATCTATCAACATATGCGTCTAATCGATTTTTAAACATGTTTATAGACGTGCTACTAATTACTTCTACCGGCAAACTATTCCAGCTATTTACTATTCTATGCGTAAAAAAGTTTTTCGCAACTGCTGTCTCGAACCTTCTACTTGTCAACTTACACCCGTTATTTCTAGTCCTATTATATTGAGATATTTCGAAAAAGCTATCTCTATCTACGTTATCGAACCCATTCATAATTTTGAAAACCTGGATTAGATCACCCCTTAACCTCCTAGTCTCGAGTGTTGTCAATTTATCTCCTTAAGCCTATCCTCGTACGACTTTGACCCAAGCGACGGAATCATCTTAGTTGCTCGTCTTTGAACTCTTTCGATTTTGTCTATATCTTTGCGCATATGCGGATTCCAAAATTGTACCGCGTACTCCAAATGGGGTCTAACTAATGATTTATAAAGAGGAACTATAATATCGCGCGATTTGTACACAAAATTTCGAGCTATAAAACCTAACACTTTGTTCGCCTTATTGACCGCTGCTGTACTTTGTTTCGCTACTTTTAAATCACTAGTGACTATAACTCCTAAATCTTTTTCCCACTGTACGCTTGTTAAATCTTTCCCTGACATACTATACGCAAAATTACCGTTACGCGAACCTATATGCAAAATTTTGCACTTATCCACGTTAAATCTCATTTGCCATGTGACTGACCAATCAACGATTTTATTCAGATCTTCCTGAATTTTACCTCTATCTTCGGCATTAATCGCCCTACCACCCAGCTTCTTGTCATCCGCAAACTTTGAAACTGTACTGACTAGGCCGACATCTAAATCGTTAATATATATAAGAAAAACCAAGGGGCCCAATACAGAACCCTGAGGAACGCCACTCGCTACATTAGCCCAACACGACTCCGCTCCATCAACCACCACCCTCTGTTTCCTACCTCGCAACCACTCTTCTAGCCAATTTATTACTAAACCTCTGATTCCATGAGCCTTAGTTTTTTCAATGAGTCTTTTGTGCGGCACGGTGTCAAACGCTTTTTGAAAATCTAAATACACTACATCAACCGCCCGATGTCTATCGTAAACGTCAACCACGCTTTGGAAAAATTCTAAAAGATTAGTTAAGCAAGATTTGTTTCGGCTAAATCCGTGCTGCGTATTTCTAACTAGCTTATGGAATTCCAAGTGTTCGACTATACGATCCCTAATTATTGATTCCAGTAGCTTACCTACAACAGACGTTAAACTGATTGGCCTATAATTTCCCGCCGCACCTTTATCGCCTTTCTTAAAGATAGGTGTTACGTTTGCTAACTTGAAATTATCTGGTACGCACCCCTCAGAAATAGACGCATTAAAAATCTTTGTTAGCGGCACAACAAGTTGCGTACTCTGGTTCCGCAAGAGCTTTGAAAATGTGCATATTTTAATATAAAATCGGATATTTGTAATATGTTTTTTTTAAAGCACTGTTAAATATTTGAGTGCAACTCCTTGCTATATTCACACAATATGTGGATGAATATACCCAGAACCCACCACGGTGATTACACATCGGGTTTCACCCAAACCACCCCAAGCTCCCTACCTTGGTGGATTGTCAGAGAATTTATTTACACTTTTATTCTGATTTGGTGTTGAAATGAGGCATTATTTTTCTTGATCTTAAAAGAGAGCAGATGAATCCATCTCTGTTCCTGGATCTGCAAACTGGTGCAGAAGCTTCAGTAACAAGGCGTACTCCACGTTCAACAGCTTGAGTATGACAAGGTAGTTTATCAAACTCTAATTTTGGTGCGGCGCCTTCTTGATTTACAAACTGTATGAGCTCCTCATTATGGACATGCTGGTTTAGAGGAGGTTCCAGCCTTCCATCTCTTTGCCAGTCATCGATTAATTCATAGTATTCAGATGCACAAAAATTAAATTTGGAAATCATGAAATGCCTAATGTCTGTATGACTGCTTTTTTCAGCTCTTGTAGCCATTATCCGTCGAAGCGCCAACTTTCTTACATGATCTCGATTATCAGCAAACATGGCAATCAGTATATTTTCAGGAGTCCATAATAAGCATTCCTCTGAATTACAGGGTCAAAAACTGCCTGCTTTCAAGTCTTTTGAGAGGTACCTGGGACTCTGGATTATCTGCTTATGTCGTTACAAGATCATAATACGAGCGCTCGCTCATAAAAGTCAAACTGTGCGTAAGAAAAAGCGTATTATTGTACAAAGAGGAGGATCATTCTTGCCTATCTTATTTTCAGTTTTGGGTCCTTTACTGACTAGATTAATATAATGAAGTAAGTGGTAGTGATTCATTGCAAAGTTCAAAGACTCCAGACACGGTTCTAGAACCCCGTAAAAGTAGGCTTAAAAGAATGGAAAGCGAGTTCCTAGCCCAATTAAACGGTGAAAAGTCACCTGATGAGTAAAGGCTCTTGTACCAAGAGGCTTTGCAGAAATTTTTTCATGAGTACGAAGATTATAAGCAGCCTACAGAGCTCCCCATGGTTATTAGACACAGAGCGAGTAGTGCTGAGCATAGCGACACAGAGCGAGTAGTGCTGAGCATAGCGACACAGGGCCTGACCAACCAAAGAACAACGGAACACAACACATCGAACATGTGCTAAAAAACAGCCTCCCACATACATTGAGGAATAAAGGGTTAAGTCTTTATAATCTATTGAGTGAGGACCCCCATCATACAGTGGACCGATACAGGCGAGGTCATTGTTGAAGGAACAAGGGTACAAGGTTCCAATATCGTTGATATTGTTCATGATCTGGTGAGAAAGTGGGACAGACCCTCACCAACAGGATGGAAGCATATTAAAGCAAGACTACAACAAATAAATGTCCCCAAAACATTGATAGGTAATCTGAATAGATTAAAAGATTTGGACCAGGTCACGCATGTGTCACAACTGAGTACGCCATCACCCCCAGCAGTAGCAGTGTCTCTGAAGAGGAGAAAGAAGAGAACAAACGGTGAACCCTACCCACGTGCTTCTAAAATACGCAAATGGCTAACATATTAACTAAACGCTGTTATGACATTTCTAACCCCATCTCCTATGGTGGCGTTAAAAGATTGTACATCCTATTCATAATAGACGTATTCTCTAGATACCTGTGGTTAATACCCCTGAAAAATAAATCGCCTGAAACAGTTGCTAAAGCGACCAAAACGTTGATGTTGAAAGAAAACAGGATTCCTGGCTATTTTTGTACGAATATGGGGAAAGAATTTTTGAGCGAAAAAAATCCAAAATTGCAAAAGATATACTCTGTGCTGAGCCAGAAGCGGGAGTTACATGCCCAATATAATGCGAGTTTGGTTCTTGAAGCAAAGTGACATGTTCTTCTGTTATATTTTTTTGATAACCTTTACTGCCAACTTTTTCTTGCACTGCAGTTCTGTCCTTTATTCCATCGAAATAGATACTCTCCATAGTCTCACCTTCGTAATCTCTCTTTTAAATGATAGATCTCACTCTTTTTCTAGCTCTCCTTACTTTGCATCTGTCTATTACTGAACTTAAATCTCTTTAGTTTATAATTCCCACGTCTTCAAGAAAAGCCGAAGCAATTATAGTAGCAGACCTGTCTGACACACCAGTTCTGTCACAAGCTATAGCCGATGATGAGATTGTTCCATCGATTTGATTCTCTGTGTCGGTTCATAATCAGAATCCGCTCCTTCTGTTTCACTTGATGTTGAGGACAGTGTTTCAGTTGCTTGTCCTTTACTGGTAGATGGTTTTGGTTCATACTGTTTCATTCACTGTTGTCTTCTAGCAATAGTTGCTAGATCTTTATGAGTTTGTGAAACATCAAGAGAGCCTATTGCCAATTTTCTTGTTGTTCTCTGATCTTTAAGGAAGTCTTGTTCAATTGCTGGAACCTTGAGATGGTTTTCAAATGACCACATCAAAATCTTCACATTTGCAAGCACTGATGTCAAATAATTTGTTTTCTGCCTCATTTTGAAATGTTTGTAATTTAATTTTGAATGAGTCACTATCTTGTTTCCTTTTTATTGACTTTAGAAGGTTTTGTCATTTCTCATGGTAATTTTTAATCATTTGAACGACACGGTTATGAGAAACAGTAGGAATAGAGGCTGTTTTCCACAAATCTTCGAGAGTGTTTGAGAGAACACCCGAAATTTCTGCAACTGTAGGCTCTTTCTTCGATGTCTTCAGATTCAACCTTATTTGAAGAAAATATTTCACGACATCCTTCTTGGTTGGAAGGCACCTCTTGTCTAGATCAGCTGGAGCACCAAATATAGGGCAACTTGAAGAAGTTCTTGTTGCTTGAGCTGGTACTGACATTGTGAAAAACACAGTAATTAATATAAAAATTAAGAAATTACTCCTAAAACGTAAAATATCCTTGCATTCTGCACAAGTGTTGTATATTACACCAACGTATTATTATGAACTAAAATATGCAGTATATGTCCACATATGCGTGTTGTCGTGTTCCAAAGATGTATTAACAGCAGGAGCAACACAATCCACATCTTACCAGAAACGTAGCTAGCACAACACTGCGGGGAGGTGAGAGCAAGAAGGCCTGGTAGAGTGTTGTGAGTCATGACTCATCAGTCATCACTCACTGACTCATTGCCATATATAGCAATGACGAGCAACACACCATACCAGGCTGTGGGGAAGCTTCTAGAACGATGTGGGAGTACTACATGACGTACAAAGTGAATTTATTAGCGTATAGGTTGAATATGCAAAATACGTGATTTATGCGGATTTTTCCATATTTTGGAACGTTTCCGGTGGCAGAAGATATTATCGCAGAACAAAAATATTTAAAACTAGTCTAAAATAAACTTTTAGGATGCTTTCCCTCGGTATTACAAGAAGGTAGGATGAAAATTAAAACTATAAGAAAATATTGAAAAAATGCGTATTTTGGCGCATTTTTTGGATTTTCAACGCGCGTGCGGAGGCAGAAGATATTATCGCAGATCTTTGAGATTTTACACACTCACTTTTGACGTGGAAGAGCCACTTTTCCGCGCTATTACAAAACGAAAATCGAAAAAAGTGTAAAAACGCTCCGCCCTAATATGACGGGGTATCACTAATCTGCTCTCTTCTTGTACCTACACCTCCAGGAATTTTATAACGATACTCACTCTACTCAACTACCACGAAGACTCTCTTCATCTCCTCAACACTTCAATAAACAACATTCCGTTTACCAGAGTTTGTTTGTCTACAAGTCGTTTCCAGTACATAGTTAATGGCACCGGTTTTACACCTGTACACGCGCAATGACTTCGTCACGGACACATTGTACACGGCATTGAGAATGCTGTTCAAAGGAAGTTCCATCGTATTCGAGGAGTGCACGTCCATTCGGTTCAAGCTTTGAGATGACTAAGAGGCACATCCGAACGGATCGGCTCGACAGGAGGAGTGAGTCACACCATAAGCTAATGAAACGTGTGCGGCGTTGTTCCAACTTGAATACTTAAATTCCATTATACTGGGTAGGTGTTTTTAGAAATTTTCCGATACATGAAACAATACCGATTTTAATGTTTTGTCACTCCCACTCCCCAGAATACGCGCCAGACATGTTTGCATAGGAAGATTTTCACGAACTAAACACATTTTGTTAACACTCCAGCGCACTACTTGAGAGAAACACGCGACCATATATTTCCTTTTTCCTAGCATGCAATATTCATCTCTAAATTCTGTTAAATACTCACGCAGACCTTTAGCCACAACCTCACTACAAACCTCTTCATGATATATATTAATGTAGTGGTAAAAATACTTAAAATTCTCCATGATGACAAGATTTACATTCTCAGTCGCAGGTACGAGTACTCGGTATGATGCAACATGGCATAATATCGCTTGTATACCACTCATCAAGAAGACTCACTAACCATATCCGTTGCTTCTCTTCTGCACGTGTTGTTTCTTCTACTTCACGGTATATGTAAGCTTTTATAAAATTTAGTCCTACAACATAGTTCAATACATCGCTTTTACCACGAAATCCTGCAATGCTCTCGCCAGAATAGCCGTAGAGTATTTTAACCTCTTGTTCCTCAAGCTTCGCACGATTCAATGTGGCCTTAAAAGTATCAAAGGAGGGTGGAATAGGGAGCCATTCAGTAACCTTATCTTCACACTTTGCCGAATACCACTTCATAAACGTCGAACACGCAATATTAAATGTAGCCATTACTATTTTTCGTCTACGTGGGAAAATACACGTCTGAGATCCAGGGCTTGCAGCAATCAACTGAGCACGCAGGGAAGAGATATGTCCAGGTAGTAGCAGGAATCATGTGAACAATCATATAGGTGGGCGGAGTTTAGAACTTTCTCCTGTACACATGCTGGACGGAGCATTTTGGAATTTTCTCTCGCACACACACACACACACACACACACACACACACACACAAAGGAGAAAGTGAGACGCTAATTGAAACACGATTTATTTAATAAACGAAATATACAAGGTACATATATTTACAAATAATTGTAATAAATAAACATATCGTTAACAATAGACATATCAAAGAATATAGTATCCAAAGAGTACGGTATCATAGGTATCGGGCACCTGGTAACGTTTCTTATAGGCGTTACGGCACACCTTTGTACCCCTAAGTTCCTTCACCCCCCAGCTTCTGCGCCCGAAAATTGTGGGTACCTACAGTTAGTTGGGGCGGCTGATCGCCCTCATCATCATCCAAGCACAATAGATCCTTCAACGAATCAAAGTTAACGACCCGCCGATTCGCCTGGTTGAGCGTGATACCCTTAGCCTTCACGATATATTTCATATCCTCCCCCACCCTCACCCGTACCCCATAAGTTTTTGGCCCTGTTGAGACAAAAGATTCGACGTATGCGATGTCTCCATACTCATCTTTTATCTCATCAGTTAACTCTCCTAGGAATTCACCAATAGCAGGCACGTATTCACCCTCCCTCGCTGTGAATATCACACTATCTGTATCGGCATACAAAACCCTCCGACCAAGAGAATGCAATAGACCCCAAAGTTTGATGCGTATGTAGGGCGTTGTGAAGCTGGCTACAAGTATGTTTGTAACCCGTGAGGTATCGGTGGCCAATTCAGTATTGTTGTACTTTATTATGTAAGTATTACCTACATTCATGATCTCCATGACCTCTTTATCGGGAACGTTGGCATAATCCCAGACTTCACTATAACTTTGTGCCAAATGAACGTTCCCTTTGTCAGTATTCTGTGCAAATTTTTCCCAAAGACTGTTTAAACACAACTTTGCACTAAAGCGCTTGCCTGGGTTCTTTACAATTTGGGAATGGTCAAGCCGTATACCTTCACGGTCATGGTAACGATTTTTCATCTTCGGTATCAACTCCTCGCGGATACCCTGATGCTTCTACCTTATCCTTTAAAAAAGCGTTTATATATGGCGTGAAAAGGTTGGGTAGCTTTTGAAACCTCCGCACCTCATGTATCTTCAATATTCTGTAGCCACGGCGAAGAGCTAGATCCAGCTCTGGGCTTGTATATACACCTCTGATCTTACGCTGATTGTTGTATGATTACAACCCCCTTTGTTCTCTTCTGTTCACTTCACGCAGGGGAAACATGAACTTATCATCTGTAACGACGGGTAAGATCGGCATCCATAAATCGCGTGGGGAGAGCACATCTACGAAATAAAGGCCGAAATAGTACCCGTTCAAATTTGTTGAGAACACCTCGATGGTGGGCAGGTCACTTCCCACCAGTTTCTCAGGTGCACCCAAGGGGCACGGATTGTTCTTCATCACGTAGGGATATAAAGAACAGAAGTCGTAGTAATGGAGTTTCACGCTCTCCGTAGGCGGAAAGTACAGCTTCAAGGGATTTGTACGCCCTCCGAACAAGCTATAACGTATTTGAGAGGATCCAGCACTATTGAACGCTTGATGGTGTTTATTTCTTCACGGTACTGTTCATCTGTTTCCATCCGTGATCAAACTCATGCTCCCACAAGAATTTGTGAGTGAACTGGGAGCCTATAAGTTGATCGCGGGTGCGGGTCCACGCTAGACTGTCGGCAGGAGATCTACCGTGGATATCTCCTACGATTCCACACTCAGGACGAGGGCATCCGTGCCACCAGCAACCATTAAAGGAGTAGAGTCTTTTCACCAATGGCACGGTTTTCGCTTAGACCATCAACCCAAAAAACACGATCATTAACCTTAATGGGTACTTCCCCCGTGTTGCGAGCATGCTTTATGTATACACCTGTCTGCTGCTGTGTGTGTATGAGCCAGTAAATAGCTTTGTGCCCATAATTGCGGGGATTGTTTCTGTGAAAAACGGCTAAGGTGTCTTTAGGCATGAAGTTATTCTTGAACACCGTAAAACATAATGAGGCGATCAAACGGCCTATGTACATCCTTCTAAACGCCTGGAAACATGCTCTAAGCACGTACACATCATTCACGCAATAACGCTCACATTCATCAGCTATATTGTAAGGTTTAGATTCATTAAAACTGTTGTAGCAGCAGTCAAAATCTTCACTTTCATCTGTACTCATACATTCATAGTTAAAGTAATGTTTGGGTGGAGGTAGTCCTACGTAATTTAAAGTTTCGCTAGTGAGGAATGTGTAAGGGAAATATCCTTTTGAAACTTCAGCGGCTACGCCCATGACCTTGGGTAGCTTTGCTAATTTACAAGGTGTGAATAATAAAGTGTCTTTAAACTGTACATTACCTCTTATTTGCATCTGTATTAGTTTGTTGCCTCTTTTCAAGGGATCACCTGTAAATATCTCAGATGACTCGTGCTCAAGCAACTCCTTATAAAGGAACTGTGTGTCAAATTTTGCCCCGTTATGGGCAAGAATATACAGTCATTTTTTTGAACTTGTCCGCTAACTTGACAATATAGGATACAAAGAGTTTCACAGGGCTATCGTGGGCAATCGTTTTAAAAACGTTTGTCCGTTTACCACATTTGTGACACTCATCACACTCGATCTCCATACACTCATCACAGATAGTCTGGCTTACAAGTAAATGTGGAATAACCTCTTTGGTTTCAGCGTTCGTGTATGTTTCTATATCGTAGTACACAGTTATACAAGGGCTATTTTTAGGCTTAGCGTCTTTCATATAACATACATGCTTTACTCCAACCGCCTTATATTTCTCATGGCATGTAGAACAGTGAATTTCATCACATTTATGCGTGAATTTTCCCCAATTATCCATTGTGTGAAACAAACCACATTCACAGATTCTCATTTTCCTGCACTTGCCAATTGATTTATGGAGCTCAAAAGAGTTATTATTGAAAAATGTGCCTCTGCGCACATCACAATCCCTCTTCTCAGATTCATCTACACGGCTTTCACATTTGGAGCTTTTACACTGCTCACATACCATGTGGCAATCTTTACAATGCTTCACTATATCATCCGCAAACTCGATACACCCCTTACACAAATCGTGATGTCGTCCATATTTTCGACTTTTATCATAAATCGCGTAAAGGTCCCTTATATTACGGATGGGGAGATACGTTGTCCCTGACAGCCCTAAAATAAGTAGGGGTCTTGTACGATCTCTCACACAGCTTTCAAAAACACACAGTCCTACGACGATCATCCATTCCAAATACAACTATACGAACATTCATTTCCTGTTCTTCCCTTCTCAGCTCTTCAGGACCCATATTACAGTCAAACTCAAGCTTACAGTCTACAGCTAGTTTACTGGCACGCTTCACTACCGTAGGCAAACAAATTTTTTGCGTTCGTGTATTTAGTACAGTAAACATACGAGCTAAGACTATTGCTATAAAGCCGCAACCACGATCGACGTTTATATGCCGTCTATAAATAGCCTGAGAATTGAAGTTAAGTGTATAAGAGGTGGCACTATGACCTGTAACACGGAATACACGGTCAATATTTACCATGAAGTTGTCCATATTGAAGGCTATACTACTTTGAGAGGCCTGCATTATACGGCCTAATATGTACTATATATCTACACCTGCCAAACGTCTGAATGGTATTACTACCCAAAAATCATCTACATCTCCGTCATCTGATCCGAACCCGAAGGACAGCCGCGTTCTGACTTCACGTTCATCGCGGTTCTGAAGGGCAAACTCTACAATACGTTCAACTATGCGCCGTCGTCCGTGTTCAAAACCATTGCTATACATGGATCTAGGATCAACCCTAACTATATGCCGATTTCTAGTCAAGGCTTGGGATGGGGATAGCGGTGCGCACCAACGCACCAAATCGAATGTTATACCACGCTCTACAGAACGAGAAGCTGCTGCTGCTGATGTGAATTGAACAGGAATAAGGAGGTATATTTTCATTTGAGGAAGGTACTATTGTGGGGCTTGTGTCGTAAGACGTAGAAGGTTGGGGCTCTATTACTGGTGGTCTAACAACCGGCGCAATCCTGGCACGCTTTATATCTAACGTGGATGGCTCATCGTCATGAATCCGCTTTGAATTGTCGCGTGCAACAGGTATCGCTGATGTGGACTCGGCAATGGGGATGGAGTCTGTGATCACAACTACACTGTCGTCGGGGTCATCTGTAATATCGATGATGGGGTGCTTTACCTCATCGTCATTCACGGTTCTGTGGGAGAAGAGAAAAGCAAGAATGTAGAATATAAGGGTCATCATTTAAATATTTATTATATTTTGTAAATGACCCACTTAGGAGTGTGACGTGTTAGAAATGGATTCTGTAGAAAAATTCAGGTTCACGAGCCCATCCACATGTATTATATCTGGACCTACAGGATGTGGTAAAACTGTGTTTATGCTTAAAATCATTAAAGAAAATGGAGAGATGTTCTCAAAATTTGTGCATAAAGTTATATGGTGCTATTCGACGTATCAATCAGTGTTCAACGAGTACCAAGATGATATTTTGTTCCACAAAGGTGTATATGACGTTAATTCGTTAAAGGGAAATGAACATACAGTCATTGTAATTGACGATCTCATGTTGGAGATGGATAAAACGTTTGCCGAGACATTTACAGTATTCTCCCACCATCTTAACATAAGCGTGTTCTTCATCAATCAGAATCTATTTTTCAAAAATAGATACATGCGCGATGTGTCGTTAAATACACAATATCTAGTCTTATTCGCGCAACGTAGAGATGTATCACAAATTGGGTATTAGCCAATCAAATGTTCCCGAATCAGCGTAAGGAGTTTTTGGAAGTTTATAAAGAAGCTACAAGCCGCGTTACGGATATTTGCTGCGACCTTCATCCGCGAAACACGTTTAGGGTGCTTCTAAGAACGAATATATTTCCAAACGAGCCTGAAACGGTGTATATTCCAGAATGACAAAGAGGCTAAAGAAATACCATGAATTAATAAAAATCTATCATCGACTGCCCCGGGCAATGCAACAGATGTTTGCTAAAAATATCGACTCCGACTTTTTAAAATGCATCTGTGAAATCTGTCTTAACGTTATAAATTGCAATGTATCAATGAAACCCCTCAGAAGGCTCGCCTACGCCGTTACAAGAACATAATACGTGCACTCGCTCGTAAAAGTCAAACTGTGGGGAAGAAAAAACGAATTATTGTACAAAGAGGAGGGTCATTCCTCCCCATCTTATTTTCAGTTTTGGGTCCTTTACTGACTAGATTAATATAATGAAGAAAGTGGTAGTGATTCCACACGAGGTGTATGCTTCACTGCAAAGTTCAAAGAATCCAGACACGGTTCTAGAACCCCGTAAAAGCAGGCTTAAAAGAATGGAAAGCGAATTGTTAGCCCTATTAAAGAGTGAAAAAACACCTGATGAGAAAAGAATCTTATACCAAGAAGCTCTGCAGAAATTTCTTCACGAGTACGAAAATTATAAGAATCCGACAAAGATGCCCGTGGTTCTTAGGCGCAGCACAGAAAACGATGGGGATGGTGACATAGGGCCTCTTCCCGACGATAGAGCTGACCAACCAAAGAATAACGGGTCGGCCCCACAACATATCGAGTATGTATTAAAAAGCACCCTCCCACATACATTGAGGAATAAAGGCTTAAGTCTGTATTATCTATTGAATGAGGATCCCAACATACAGTGGACCGATACAGGTGGGATCATTGTGGAAGGAGCAAAGGTACAGCGAACGAATATCGTAGACATCGTCCATGATCTGGTGAGAAAGTGGGATAGGCCATCCCCATCAGGATGGAAGCATATTAAAGCAAGACTATAACAGATAAATATCCACAAAGCAATGATAGGAAATCTGAACTGGTTAAAAGACTTAGAACATGTATCGCACATGCCACAATTGAAAACGCCTTCACTCCCGGCGGTAACACCTCTGAAGAGGAGAAAGAAGAGGTTAAGCAAATGGCTAACATATTAAGAAGACGTTATTATGAAATTTATAGCCCAGCCTCCTACGGAGGTGTAGATAGACTGTACAGAAGTGTTTACAATGATGGAGTAGGGAAAAAAGATGTTGAGAGGTTTTTGCGGGAACAGGACGCTTATACACTTATAAGCGTGTGAGAAAAAGGTTTAAAACAGCCAAGACAAGAGCTGCTTCGATTGACACTATTTGGCATGCAGATTTAACAGACATGCAAAGATATTCAGTGTATAACGATGGTACCGCTACATCCTCTTCATAATAGATGTATTCTCTAGATAGCTGTGGCTAATTCCTCTGAAAAATAAATCGCCTGAAACAGTTGCTAAACCCGCCAAAACGCTGATGTTGAAAGAGAACAAGGTTCCTGGCTATTTTTGTACGGATATGGGAAAAGAATTTAAGGCCGAGCTTTTCAGAACATGTTGATAGAGTTTAATATCAGCTACTACACTACCAATTCTATACATAAGGCCTCCTTAGCTGAAAAAGTTAAACGTATCATAAAGGAACGCATGCACAACTATTTTACACATAAAAAAACATACAGATTTCTAGACATTCTAGAATCATTGGCCTCATCCTACAACCGCTCACACCATCGCATAATGGAACAACACCTAATAAGATTTTAGAAAGAGGTACAAGCCCAGAGCCTGATGTGGTAAGAGATGGAACACCACCACCACCACCACACTCTGCGCGTTTCAAAATCAATGATTATGTAAGGCTGTGGCGTTCGGGAAATAAATTCGCGAAGGGATTTGAGCAAGGCTGGACACGTCAGATTTTTAAAGTTAAAGTTATGAGACACAAAGGCGAAATAATGTTGTATTACGTTGAAGATTTGAATGGGGAAGAAATCGCAGGAGGCTTTTACAGCGAGTTGCAGAAAGTAACATTTTATTTAGGAAAAATGTTTTTAAAATTGAGAAAATTTTAGGAAGCAAAGGTTCAAGAAAGAGAAAAATGTACCTGGTGAAATGGCTAGGATACCCAGAAAGCTTCAACACCTATATAAAAGCTAATGCAATAATGAAGCTTAAATAGTATGCAACATGGCGCCTAACCATTTCTACGTCACACTACCGTCCTCCTCGTCCCTGTCTGTACATCCTAACAACACCCTGTCTAACTTTGTAACAGAACTCCATGCACCCATTGAATTGGGTCGTGAATCGTATGAGGTTGGGATATGCGAAATTCAGCTGGACACTCATTTTAAATATTGATTATAAAGAACCCGCTTTTACGATTCTTAGAGACTTTGATGAGTGTGAAAAAGCCGGGGTAACTCGGGAAGAAACTACACGTATCGCCCGGACTGAGGATGCACGGTATTACAGTACATTAGTAACACTAGGTCCGGGCCGTTATGGTGCGACTGAGGATGTTGTGAGAGACTTAAACTAAGTTTAAAAAACTCAAATCTTACGGCTGATTTAGTAAACAAAGAAAACCCTGCACATACTCTAATCCTAAAATCAAAGGCTAACAGAAATATTAAAGACAAAGGGCTGTTCAAAATTATAACCTAGGGGCGATATCCATCAGCCTTCCAAAGAGATACCTTTCACGAGGCACAACATGACTTGTCCAGCCTAATGTATCAGATGAAATTGGAGAAATTGGTTGCTGGCTATACATCCCCAGACATGTACTATATTTACAGTGGAGCACCAGTTTGTTGGGGATACCCAGGCACGTCTGCTACGCATTGCTCACATTCCCAACCATAAAGGGAAGAGTTTGAGTATTACATATGACAGACCATATTCTGTGACTGTAGCAACTAATCTAATAACCAATATTTCAATATATATAAGAACGATTAAGGGAAAAAATTTCCCATTCGGTGATGGGAGCCCTGACAGTGAAGCTGCACTTTCGATGCACTGAGTTATAATGGACAGAAAGCGTTTCACAGTCTACCGAGGGGTGAGATACCAGCGTGGTAATGGACTTGGATCCCATTTTTCAACCATACTACGTACGGCTTTCCCTTTGCTGAATAGGGGTGCCAGATCCCTTGGGATGAAAGCGCTACAATCAGGTCTTAACACGGCAGAAGACATATTGGCTGGGGCTAAACCTAAAGAAGCTCTAAAAAAACAATTAAAGCGTACACGGGACGAAATCTTCAAAGATGCAAAGAGAGAAATGCATGGTGGTGGGAAGAAGAGGGCTCTCCGGAAGAAGGGATTACCACCACGCGGCATTAAATGTAAAAGGGTATCAAAATAGGAGTGTTCTAAACGAATGAACCTATGGTTTACCATTTTTTTTGACTGATATAAGCTAAGGACATTGCTCACATGAATCATAGTTTGTTTACTACTTGTCGAGAGAGGAGGCACTATTTCTGACTCGTCATGGCACGCTTCATCCATCCGTGTAGTTCACAATGTTGTAAATCGGAGCTATCCCTCTTTGACATGCCTCCAACTCAAGTTTCTATTGAACACAGTGACTTTATTAAAATTAACCCTTTAAACACAATTAGTTCCCCGAGTGCCCTTATAGAATTCGTGATACCCAGCTCAGGGCTAAACTACGTATAGCCCATTCTGATGGAACGGACTGCGATGACAAATATGCTGTATACCCTGAAACAAACTTTCTGCACTCTATATTCAACTAGTGTGACGTATATTTAAATCAGGTCAACATATCGGCAGGAACGGAGTACTATCACCTACGAGCCTATCTGGAAAATGTCCTCAACTTTTCCAAAGAAGCGAAGGATACCTTTTTAAGTGCCGAGGGTTATTATCAGGCTAAAGACGAAAGTAGTATATAGGACAAATTTAAAAATTCTAAAAAGATATGCGAGTGTTTTGGACTCCTGCATAGAGATTTCACATTCCAAGAAAAGTTGCTTGTGAATGGGGTGGATGTGAAAATAAAGCTCAACCGCACGAATCCTGAGATCTGTTTAAATCCGGATGCTGATCAAGAAGAGGGAGAAAAAACCCCGTTGTGATTCACATTATGGAGACATACCTCCGCGTACAGCGAGTGAAATTAAGTTCACCAAAACAAATAGAAATTGAGAAAAATTTACTACACGCCACAATAAAATACCCAATTAACAGAGTAGAGATCACACTATACACGGTGCCAGCAGGGTTGGCATCGAAACAGATAGAAAACATCGCCCTGGGAAATCTACCTAAAAGGATATTAATTGGAATGGCGGAACACAATTCGGTGAATGGAAAATATAAAAAGAATGCCTTTAAATTCGAGAATTTCGGCCTTAAAAATATAACTACGTTAATGGCGTTGCGTTGGGTGGAACATTGGATACAGACTAGTCATCAGACGCTGTGTTCCCGCTTTGCGTGAGAGCATATAGTAATCTGGCCCATATTGCAGGTGACTGTGATGAGCTCGGGATTGGGGTAATGCAGAAAGAATTCATCGATCAATTTAACCTTCATCCGTTTGACATCACACCTGACTTATCTGCAGTGTAAATACACACAAGTCCACTACGGACCTATCATGCTTCTAATGGGCTTTCTACTATTAATATAATTGAAGAACTCCTTAGGATTCCCATTGCAGAGGCTTGCCACCGTAGTTCTTCGTTACGTTTCGCTAGCCTAACCTTCGCCTTCACTTCGCTACACAGGCGGACATACTCTTCAGTGTTCTCATGGGAACGATTGGCCACCGCCCTCCTATACGTTACTTTCCTATTTCGGATAGCCGAAGCGATGTCACGACTGAACCACTTAGGCTGCGTTGAAGCAGGAGTGACCGGTTTTGAGGGTATGGCAGCAGAGTGCAGCACCAAAAACTCGTCCCGGAATGCACTCCACACTCCCTCAAAATCGCCGCCGACCTCTAACCCCATCTCACCTACGCTATCCCGGAGGCTAAAAAAATCCGCCTGCTGTAGATCAAGCTTATTGCCTCTCGAGTTACTAAGCTTCATCCGAGGGACCCACTGAGTGAGGAAGTTCTCATCAGCAAAGTCAACTAGCCTCCTTCCTTCAGCATCAGCAGTCCTGTCTTCCCACTTTATGCCGCGACAGTTGAAGTCTCCTAAAATTACACACACCCTATCAACTAGCAGGCTACGGAGTTCGGTGTACAGGGCTGTATCGTCCTTGAGGATGAGATGCGGAGGTCTGTACACTGAGATTAACCTATAGTTTGTCCGTCCCACGTCCAGATCGACGCAAAGCAGCTCCCGTTCCGATCGGAACTGGCAGTCAACCGGACTCACCGTGTCCCTCACGTATATTAATACCCCTCCCCCCTCCCCACGGGTTTGATCTTTGCGAAACATTCTATACCCGGGAATTTCGAACTACCCAACGTAGTCCCTACGATCAGTATGAATCCAGGATTCGGTGATAGCAACGATATTCTGGTATTCTGATGCTAAGAGCGCCCTTAGCTCGCAAAACTTTTTCCTAATCGACCTAGCATTAAAAATATTGCAAGGAGTTGAAGAGCCCCTCACCAACGAGGGGGCAACTTCCGCAGGAGCCTCAGCCCCCTCCAACGTGGAAGAAGGGTCACCCACCTGTAGCTGGACGCACCCTTCAGTTGAAGGTACGTCGCCACCGGCTCAACATCATCTCTCCCCGGTCGGGGCCTGTCATCTCTCCCCGTGCTCGACCTCACCATTCTGTACAGGTGCCAGTAGAGCAGCGCGCCTAGCACACCTTTACCCATTTATTGTGGTGGAAACGGGTAAAGGTCCCACCTACCGAAAATGCGTCGAAGGGGTCAATAAACCTCACGCCCAGTGGGACGCACAAGTCTTGCACACTCTTGTTGATGCCAATGACCTTACTGAGCGCGTGGTCATTGGCATTCAACCGCGGTAAAATACCCATCAACATTCCCCTGTCTGTCTTCAGTTTTAGATCATCCGCAAGAGATATGATCTCGGTGATGATCCCTTCTGTAAGTCCCACCCTACCGCCTTTGAGGAACAGGTCGTTGCCACCAGCGTGGACAACGATCGCAGTCCTCCGACTAGCCACGCGCAGCTTCTCTACCTCCTTTCTTAAGTGCGCCGTTCCCTGCCCAGGTAAGCACCTTACCTTCCTCCCGTCACGGTTTGCAGAAGCAAAGTACTTCTCCTGGCCCCTAATCTACGAGTTCCCAATCAAAATGGTGTCTTCCTCCTTCGAGCACAAGAAACTAAAGCGGTTGGAGGTCCTGACAGCGCCAAGTGTGGTCTCAGCCTTCGGCTTCGCAGCCTTCTTGCCCGAGACCTTTCGATACCCGTCGCCACCCATAGACGCACTTACACCACTCGACCCACCCCGGCCGGCAGCTATATCCTTCGGTTTCTTTGGGCCATCAGTAGGCCCCTTCCCACCCTTTTTCTTTATCGGCCCCTTCCCACCTTTCTCTATCAGCCCCTTCTTTACGCCTTCCACCTTGCGCCGCGGTTCCGTGCATTCCACGTGTGTCGCAGGCAATTCCTGACACTGATATTATACCCTGGCTCCCGGTTGCACCTCTACCCTTTCTCCGCGTTCCCGAGCTCTGTCCATTCCATCGCTGGACCGCCTTTCCATGGCAGCTATCCTATGAATGAGCTCCTGGGTGGAGGGCGCAGCCGCTCAGTGACCGCCGCACCTCCAACAGCCGGTCTGGACGACTCGAGCCGCTGGACCCTCTCCTCTAGCTTCTCGTAAAACCGCATGAGTTCGCAAAAGCGGCACATGCTGGATTGGTTGATCTTCTCGAAGCAGGCTTCTTTAAAGTTCGTCACCCATTGGTTTACCTCACACCTCGCACATTCAGCCTTCAGTTTCTGCGGTCCAGTCATTGTAACTTATTTTTTTTCGAACTCTGAACACACTGAATAAGATAAAGCGTTCTAGCAATGAAAACTATCACAAACGTTCTGACCAGTATATAAAAAAGGGAGGGGGGTGAATTCTTCCCGCGCGTAGACGTATCCACCTATTTACAAGTGACGTTCATCCCATCCAGAAGACTACACCTCTCGCCGCTGCCGCACCGACCAAGGGTCTCTCCCGATAGAGAGAGAGAAACTAAACGAACTGGCAGCCAATTTCTCTAGAATCCCATGACTCGGGACCGGAGGGCTGTCACACCCCTTTATACCCACTGCGGGAGAGAGAGAGAGAGAGAAAGAGAGAGAGAGAGAGAGAGTTAATGCTAAAAAAACTGGAGACGGCACACACACACATTATTGACTATTTCGAAATCAGTTATATATATATATATATATATATATATATATATATATATATATATATATTATCTTATTCATGATGTAATGAACTTGTAAATTTAAAAGAAAAATCTTACAAATATATACTGAGTAATTATTTAAAAACAAAAAATTTTAATTCATACAATATTGTAAATCTCTAAACTTCTCCGCGATCATTTCTTTGAAAATAACTTTGTGCTGCCTTTCATCGAATAAAATAAAATCTAACGGTATAAACTCGAAACAGGTGAATCGTCGAGCCGACCAAAAAGGTTCACAGCAAAGGTCCCTCGACACGCTTTCAGGTGGAACACCCACGGTGAAATCACCGCTCACTCCTTCAATTTTTTTCTCTTTAGTACATTGTATATATAAATCTATTTTCTTTTCCTTTGCGCATAACACCGGTGTGCATGAAAATCGATTTCTTTATTTTGAGTTGTGATTCTGAAGAAGTTCGCTGCGCTGAATTAAAAAATGCTACCAGTTTTTTTCTGTCACCCACAGTTTTAAAGTTATTAGCAAAACAATTTTGGGGCGTTTTGTAATTTTTTACCTTTTTTATCTGTAATTAATTTCGTTTTTTCATATTTTTCAGATAGATAATTCTAACATTACGTCTTTAAAATTTTAATAATGGCTTCTAGAGGATGTACCCATAGTCCAGACATATTTTGTTATATTTGTGCGGTATGTTGTAAAACAAAGGACAAATGTAACGACCTTCATTAAGAGAGCTTATCATGCTTATTTTGGAATTAAATTAGGAGATCAAGACAAAAGTTGGGCTCCACACAAGGTTTGTCTTACGTGTGTTGCGGCACTAAGGAATTGGAGCAAAGGTAAAAAGAAAAGTTTGCCATTTGGGATCCCTATGGTATGGCGCGAGCCTAGAAACCATACCGACGACTGCTACTTCTGTTCTTGCACTGTTAAAGGTTATAATGCAAAGAATAAAGAGAGCCTTCAATACCCAAGTCTTCCATCTGCAATAAGGCCGGTACCCCATGGTCCAGAAGTTCCTATTCCCCGCCCACCCGGGAGTCTGGTTCAATACAATTCAGATTCTGATTCAGCTCCAAATCCAGACAATGATGATGTTTATGAACAGCCAACAGCTGACCGAGATCCTCCTAAACCATTAACCCAAGCCGAACTAAATGACTTAGTCAGGGATTTGAATCTGCCTAAGGACTCTGCAGAACTTTTGGGGTCTAGATTGCAGGAGAACAATTTATTGGCATCCGACACATACTTCGCTTGGTACAGAAATCGTGAGAAAGACTTCGTGCCTTTTTTCGAAGAAGATAGTTCCTTGGTATTTTGCAAGGACATCACAGGATTAGTGTGCAAGCTAGGCATCGAATACCAAACCAGTGACTGGAGGTTGTTTATAGATTCCTCTGAAACCAATCTAAAAGGAGTGTTACTGCACAACGGTAACAAATATGCATCAATCCCAGTGGCCCATTCTACTCATTTAAAAGAGACCTATGATAACATGAAACTGCTTCTGGAAAAAATTCAGTATCAAAATCACAGATGGATATTGTGTGGGGATCTGAAAGTCCTTTGCATGTTACATGGGCAGCAATCAGGACACACTAAGAGGCCATGTTTCATCTGCGAATGGGATAGTCGAGCACGTGACCAGCACTGGAAGAGGAAAACTTGGCCTCCTAGAGAGAATCTTACCCCAGGATCAGAGAACATTTTACATGACCATCTAGTTGAACCAAATAAAATCTTCCTACCACCCTTGCACATTAAGTTAGGCTTGATGAAGCAGTATGTCAAAGCATTGAATAGAGAAGGTGAGTGTTTCAAGTACATTTGTTCAAAATATCCAAAGATTTGCTACGAGAAAATAAAGGAAGGTGTTTTTATAGGTTCTCAGATTAGAAAGTTATTGACAGACGATCATTTCCTGAACACAATGACCAATAAAGAAAAAGAAGCATGGCTTGGTTTCAAAGATGTTGTTGAAAACTTCTTGGGAAACTACAAAAGCCAAAATTATGAAAGACTGGTGGAAAATATGCTTAAAAAGTTTTGCGCCTTAGGCTGCAACATGAGCCTGAAAGTTCACTTCTTATTTTCGCATCTTGACCGGTTTCCCGAAAATCTCGGAGATGTCAGTGAGGAGCAAGGGGAACGATTTCATCAGGACATCAAAACCATGGAAAGAAGATATCAAGGAAGATGGCATACAAATATGATGGCGGATTACTGCTGGTGTCTGCAACGAGATCAGCCTAACGCACAGCATAAGAAAACATCAAAGAAGCACCGGTTTAGTCGTTATTAGTCAGATCTACCTTCGTAGTCTTAAGTCTTTGGAATAAGTCCTGACATGTTTGCAAGTAAAGAAGGTAAATATATTTTGTTTCTTTCAGTTATTTTTTTATTCTTTCATAAACAAGCAATATGCTTGTCCAAGAGCTAGGAGCTATTTAATTCTGCTTTAATTAGGTTTTACTCTATCACCTAAAGATTTCGTGCTACAAGGGGTGTTGTAATACCTCAGCTGTCCCCAAATGTTAACCACCAATTGATGGGAGGGGAGAGAGTATTTTGTTGGGAACGGGACGGGTTGTTATATATATTTACCATACATTATTATGTAAGCGTTACTGTAGTCTATAACAACAAAATTTATGGTTTAGCATGTGCAATCCAATGTTGGTCTCGATAAGATGGTTCACATTTGGGGATAAATGGGGGATTTATTACACCCTGTAGTAAGAAAACCATACGTGATATGGAAAACCTAACTATATTTTTGAGATCAGTGCACTCAAATTATATAGAATCACCAACTAGTTTGTAAAAATCGATCGACAAGTTTTCAAATGTGTACTGGTGTAATTTGTGTGGTATCTTCTTCATAGTCGTGTTAATCCTTTACATCGTTTAAATTAAAAAATGAAAGGTTTATTATTATTAGTACTATGATACATTTTTTCAAAATTAACAAACACGCATTTTGGAATTACTCAACATTTGGAATTGAATAAAATTACCTTTGCTAATGAAGGTAAAACTGAATTTAAAAATCATATATATACATACACATATATATATATATATATATATATATATATATATATATATATATATATATATATATTTATTTATAAATGCAGAGAGAGAGAGAGAGAGTCGAAATACTGAAGACGGCACACACACACACAAAGAAAGCCTTGTTTATTCTATATGGATATAATATTCATAGCTTTAATTTTTCATAAGTATATTGGAACTCATTTACAGAGTTTGTTTATGATGGTCGTAGTGAAGCAAAATATTTAAAAAAATATAAAATGAATCGAAAAGAAAACGGTACATCCCACAAGTACTGAGTCCCGAGTGAATTAAAATAGTACATGCGGTCCCTATTTTTAACACGAAGGTCAAGCTGATGAAGTAGTGTGTTGGCTTCTTTTACTCTCCACCTCATTTATCGGGGATTGTATGTACCAAGAAATTACAGTCACCGCCCGGACTCAATCTCTCGACCTCCGATCAGCACCCCAGCGTCTTAACCACTAGGATACCTAGGGCGTCCATTTATCTGCCAGTCCAACCAGACATTCATTTTCACGAACTAAACACAATTTAGTCACTCTCATACGCGAGAATTGGCAAGTAGAAAGTCAAGCCGAATACATGAACCAAGTTGAGAAACGAATAGTATGACAGCAAATAATACTAATAATATAAAATATTGTCGTGATAGAGACTGCAAGTGGCAAATGTTGATCAATATTGCAAAAGGGTGAGGGATATTGCATAAAGGGGTGGGTTCTAAAATGCGAAAACCGAGAACAGTATGGGCGCAAATATTAAAGCAAATATTTGAAACCATCGTGGTAGAGATTGCAAGTGCCAATACACCTTGAGATGTGAGCATTAAATCTATGGAGAGAAGATAAAGACACCATTATTCGACCAATCAGGACGTCCAAAGCCTGGACCCGTTTTATCGGTGTTACGATTTGTACACAAAATTTAACATAGCTCCGCCGTTTACATTGACAACCAATCATCAAACTTACGGACCGCCTATTAGTCTTTTGGGGTGGTGCTTGGGGATCATGCATATAAAAGGAAATATTTTCAGCTAGGAGTGACAACAGTTATTTTCACCAGTGAATAAACACTTCCTCCGTCATGAATCAAGAACTTTACATTTTAACGGATTTATATCAAGAGGAGACATTGCAGCGTTATCCACAATTAATCTTTTTAACGCAGCCAACCGGGATGGATTATTTCCAAGCAAACTCTTGATGATATTTGCAATGACGCTCCTTACGAGCCGACGCAAGGGACTACCGTAGAAATGTAAGTAATTATGTGCCTGTAATTTTA
The DNA here is from genome assembly GCA_023014485.1 of Bathynomus jamesi. Lineage (NCBI taxonomy): Eukaryota > Metazoa > Arthropoda > Malacostraca > Isopoda > Cirolanidae > Bathynomus > Bathynomus jamesi. Next base: position 976,227 of record JAJOZX010000758.1, on the reverse strand, counting down.
TTTTTTGTAGCCAATTATTCGGGAACTGGTTATTTATTTAGTGTGCCTGTCATTAGGAGAAAGAGCACTGTTCTGGATTATTTCATCATATATATGGAGGGTTGTAGTAATTCATCTCATCATATTAAAATGCTTCATTTAGGTATCCGCAATTATAGATTAGTTTGCATTTAATATGATAAAGTCCTGTTTTGATTCATTGAATTTTTTTATAGCAATCCTTTGCATGTTTTAAATAATTGGTAAATATTTACATTAGGGTTTCCACCCAATTTTGACGCCAAAATACATTTTCCTAGTAGTGTTTGATGTGCTTTGTTCAAATCTGGCCTTCATTTTATGCAAAAATGAACCAATCAAAAGTTATGAGACTTCAAAGTGTTAACATATTTTGGTTCATTTCCCCATAAAATGAAGGCCAGATTTTAACATTGCACATCAAATACTACTAGAAAAATGCATTCCAGTGTCCAAATTGCTAGAGAACCTAACCTAACTTACCTAACCTAACACACCATGTTTGACAAAAATCTCTACAGCAGAATTATCAATATTGTTAATATCTATAATCACATCTTCGAAATACATTTCACATCCTTCACACGCCATATTGGAAAACCAACTAATGAAGAAAACGGAAAACACTGTAGCCGCATACCACATTTTTTGTAGCCAAATGTGATTTTTTCACCCCAGTAGATACACTTATGATGACGTCATTCAAAAAAATATGACCAAAATGGAGTTAAGAAAATAGTTTCTTTAAAAGCCTATAACATTATAAATACGCAATTGCGCAAATAATAACATATACCATTAGACTCCTAAAGTTATGCTGAAACGTTTGATAACAGCCAGTATTGTCAACTTGGTGGAAACCTTAATATAAATAATTTCCAAATAATTTTATAAGTTCCATAATAAATGTTATTCGACATTTTCTCTTAAAGGAACTTCTCTGAACGGTTCAAAGATATCTTCACATTGTAATACTCTTACTATATGTATACTCTGCATATGTTTTAAGCAATTGGGTTTTTATTAAAAAAAGAATCAGTATGAACTAATTTTTTATCCTTTCTCTTTAAAGGTCCGATGAGGATTTGACACGTGTTATACAAGCGTTTCGCTTTGAAGAAACGCATGTCGTGGACCTGAATACGGAGGTAGAAGATTTACCGAGCAGTCAACCAAACGATTGTCACATCATTAACGAAATAATATAAGTATTTTTTTTATGTTTCGATCTTTTTTGGGGGGGAAGAATAGACAATGTATTTTCATCAATTTATTAAATGAAGAAATCATGATTTTAGTAAAATAACCATCTTTAGCTACATCATACACAAACTAACATTATTAATTACAAATATATGTGTATATATATACACGAACAAAACATCATATTAAACAACGACTACGTACAATCGGAAAACGACTTTTTATCTGTCTGCATACCATTTCGTCGTTTCGTTAAGTGTGACACATTTTTAAATTCTTTACCACGTGACATATGCATGAGAAATGAAAAGCAGTATATCCCACAAGTATTACTAAAATATCCTTGTAGACGGAAGGGATTCCATACAATTTCGGGGATATGCATCTGATCGAGAAATTTTGCAATAACAGGGTCACTCCAGTGTTGAGTCCAGAGTGAATCAAAATACTACATGCGGTCCCTATTTTTAAAATAGATTGCAAACCAATGAATCCCTTCACTACCAATAAAATCTGTGTTCACAATAAGACTACCGGAATCTCTCGCAGTTGGTAATTTCAATGTTTCATTCTTCGCAAACACACCGATAAATTTGGAACGTGTGATTCGTTCACTATATATTACTCTCTGAAGTGCATTCGCGTCCATTTTAAAAGTCAGTGACAACGCCGCTAAATCTGTCTACTTCTATTAGAGCTTGGGACTCGAGGTATAATAGTACAGTAATAGGCGCGTCTATCGGCTTGGCGAATTCCAATCTGACCGAGATGTTTCCTCTCTGTTAAAGGACCGAAGCGGCATTCTCCGTATCTCCGACGCGGACATCGCTAATGTGCTTAATGAGTACTTTGCGTGAGTGTTCACCAGGGAGGACACCCGCGTCATTCCCGAGCCAGGCTTAACACACGAAGCTGCTGGCCTGGATAGTGTTAGTAGCATGGGCGCAAAATGGATAAGTTCAATGCAATTGCAAATGTTGCATAATGTTGCAAGAGTGCAACCCCACCCCCTTGTTGTCAACCTTTTTTGAAAACCCCCAACCCCCCATAGTGCCAACCCCCACCGCCTTGTTGTCAACCTTTGTTGAAAACCCCCAACCCCCAATAGCGCCAACCCACACCCCCTTTGTGGCAACCCCCAACCACCTTTGTTGAAACCCCCCAACCCCCATAGTGCCAACCCCCACCCCTCTGTTGCGGGCCCCCACCCCACTTGTTGTAAGGCACCCCATAATGCCAAACCCCCCTTGTTGCAAGGCACCCCATAGTTCCGAAGCCCCCATGTTGCAAGGCACACCCAAAATGGGTGAGGGGGAATGTAGCAAGAGCAACATTGGGTTATGCAATTTGGAGGTGGAGTTATCCCCATGAGAAAGAGATAGGAGAAGGAGAGAGAGAAAGGAAGAGGAGAGGTGTTCACCCGACAGCTGTCAGGAGCATATGAGGAGTTCAGCCGAGCGGACGCTGTTTTATAGACCCCCCCTATTCAGCCAGTTGGCATTATCAGCCAGTGCCTCCGGGCATCAGCTGACACTATGTACCTCTTTATGTGCTTCACGCGTTCGCACAGTGTACACTGTTTATGTGCGTTAAAAGGAGCCAGGTTCGTACCCCGTGCGCCCTTCTGCGGTTGCAGGGTGCCCTAATGAACCGGTTAAAAGTAGGTCTAAAGTGGAGCGTAAAAGGACGAACAATTCGCACTGGGAAAAAAGGAAAAGAAAAAAAGTAGGTCTAAGGTGGGGCGTAAAACGCCGAACAATTCGTACGGAAAAAGAAAATAGTAGATCTAAGGTGGGGGTGAAGCACCGAACAATTCGTACGGAAAAAGAATGTTCATCTAAAAATCGTGATTGATATCGAGGGTGCCCTAATGATCCGTGTTAAGCTCTAAGGTGGGACGTAAAAAGCCGAACAATTCGTACAGAAAAAAGGAAAAAAACGGGAATCGAGACCGGCATGGCCAGCCAGAGAACAATTCGCACGGGATGTTAAAACTGCGATCAACTAGGACGTGGAAAAAAATGACAGACCCCGTTATAGCAACACTTGATCATTTCGTTTATCTCTCTCTCTCTCTCTCTCTCTCTCTCTCTCTCTCTCTCTCACTCTCTCTCTAAAACCCAATGATGGACAAATCTAATATCCTTCCACAACAAAATTTGAATATATGTGATAAAACACCCCGTTAATGTGACACTCGATCATATATATATATATATTATATATATATATATATATACAGTATATATATATATATATATATAATATATATATATATATATATATATATTATATATATATATATATATATATATATATATATATATATGTGTATATATATATATATATAGAGGGTGTCCCATAATTCTGGCATCATAGGAGAAATCCATATTTTTCTATTTCTACAAACGATAATTCATATTTTTCTCTTTCTACAGACCATAATGTCTGTGAGCAAAGAAGAACGAATCAGGATAATTCTACTCATGGGTAATCGGAGTCAAAGAGAGGCCGCTGCTGAATTTAACAGACTGCATCCAGACCGCGAGCCAACAACACAGAGTTGTGTTAGCAGACTTGATGCAAAGTTTAAGGAAACAGGATCCATAGAAGATAAACCACGCAGTGGACCTTCAAGGAGGTCCACTGACGATGATACAGCGACTGCTATCCTGGCTCATTTTAACACAAGTCCCAATAAATCTCTTCGGCAATTGTCCGCCGAGACAGGAGTGTCGAAAAATAGCATCCATCGCATTCTTCAGGCTCACAAATGGCATCCATATAAACTTCAGATCCTACAGATATTAAGCGAAGATGATCCCGACCGGGGGATGGAATTTTGTGAATGGGCTGCGGGACAATATGCTCGGGATGCCAATTTCCCATCCACCATTCTGTTCAGTGACGAGGCTGTTTTTTATGGAAATGGTGAGATAAATCGACAGAACACCTGCTACTGGTCTCAAAACAACCTTCATTGGTATACCTCTTCAAAGGAACAAGGTGTATCTCGGGTGATGGTATGGTGTGGCATTTGGAAAGATCGCATCATAGGCTCCCTCTTTTTCGATGAACATGTCACTGGAGGCAACTACCTACGTATGCTCAAGGAAGAAACATTTCCCAAAGTCTTGAACGAAGAAGGAAATTTCCCAATATGATTCCAGCAAGATGGCGCTCCTGCACATTACAGCACCGAAGTAAGGGAATACCTATACCAACAATTCCCTGGTCATTGGATAGGACGTCGAGGGCCTGTGGAATGGCCAGCTAGAAGCCCGGATCTCACGCCACTAGATTTTTATCTCTGGGGCCACTTGAAAGCGCTGGTATACGCAGAGAAAATTAGGAGTGTTGAACATTTGCAGCAGCGCATTATTGGGGGATGTCACACCATTACTCCTGACATCATTCACCGTGTGCTTGCTGACTGGGTATCACGTCTGAATTTGTGTATTGAAAAAATAGTGGACATATTGAGCACGTTCTGTAAATAAAAGTTTTCGTTTTGCCTTTTTTATTATTTTTCCTATGATGCCGGACTTATGGGACACCTGTATAATATTATATATATTATAGGTGTGTATATATTATATATATATATATATATATATATATATATATATATATTATATATATATATATATATAATATATATTTATAATATATATATATATTCTATATATATAAATATATATTATAATATATTATATATATATTCTATATATATATATATATATATAAATTTTCTCTATATATATATATTATATAAGCACACCGGACAAAAAATTAGTCACCCCTCTCAGAATGTACCTAATAACGTGTGACGGCGCCTCTGGCCTTGATAACCGCACGAATCCGGCGAGGCAGAGACTCTACGAGGTTGTGTATGTACTGAACATCGATTTGCTGCCACTCGTTCATCAGCCGGTCCGGAAGTTCCGCCAGAGTCCGTGGGTGTCTATTCCTGCGCTTCACTTTCTGTTTCCAGCCTGAACAACACCTTCGACGCATTCAGGATTAAAGGCTTCATTGGACCTGCCATGTACTCGTCGCCTCCCATCAATGGAGAACAAACAAAAACGGGACTCATCGGACCAAATTACACGTTTCCAATCTGCCGCAGTCCAGTTTTTGTGCCTCTGAGCCCATTTATAACGTGCCAATTTGTGACTTGCTGTTAACAGCGGCCTCTTCCGTGGTACCCTGCTCCAGATGTCCATCGCATGCAGTTCTCGTCGCAATGTCCGTTCGGAAATTGGTCGCTGGAGAACCTCATTGGTTTCTTGGAGCAATTGTTCTCTGGTTTGAAAACGATTTGCAGTTACTAGACGAGAAACATGGCGGCGGCCCCTATTGTCGAGAATTGTTTTCCGGCCACAGTTACGCCGTCGATTGTCAGTTGATTGCGAACTACACCACTCTTTGTAAACTCGCTGGACAGTACGCGTTGACACACCAACAAATTGGGCTACTTCAGACATTTTGTGTCCGTGGGCTCTGCCAAAAACGATGGCTCCTTTTTGCCACTGAGTAACGTCTGCCTCACGACCCATTTTGCAGACTGTATCCAACACACACTTTGTTCTTCACCACCTCACGAAACAGATCTGATCCTGTGTGCTACGTCACCGCTACTTGTCACTTACCAATGCTACATCAACGCCCTCTGTGTGACCTTGAACATCCTTCTATCGGTGCTATTAGGGGTGACTAATTTTTTGTCCGGTGTGCTTATAGAGAGGGTGTCCGAGAATTATCTGTACAATTTTTGGCTGTTATCAAAAGTCAACCATGAAGTGTAGAAACTCCAGTGTTGTCCCATTTTACAGAGAATCTCATTACATTTTTTCTGATACCAAGTTTTGACAAGTTTTTTAGGAATTCCAGTGTGTCCGAAAATTATCTGTGCAATTTCATCTTTTAATAAAATTCTTGATAACACGTAAAATTCTTAAACAAGATTATTTAGAATCTGTATTTTCAAAAGTTTCTTTTATTAAAGTAACGTTGTAACAAACATTCGATATGTGCACCATTAGTGATTCGCAAAACATCCAATCGATACTCCAAATGTTGCCATGTACGCTGCAGCATATCCACATCAATTCGCTCAATAGCAGCTGTGATTCTTGCTTTTAAATCATCAATATCTGTCACCCGCGTACATTTCTAAAAAACTTATCAAAACGTGGTATCAGAAAAAACATAATGAGATTCTCTGTAAAATGGGACAATGCTGGAATTTCTACACTTCATGGTTGACTTTTAATAACAGCCAAAATTTGTACAGATAATTCTCGGACACTCGGTATATTATATATATTCTATTATATATATGTATAACATATATTTACATATATAATATATATATACACATATATATATACTGGATATATATATATGTATATATAAATAGATATAGATATATATATATATATATATTACATTTATATAAATTATATATAAAAATATATATATATATATTATATATATATATATATTGATATTTTATATATTCTATATATTATATATTATATATATTATATATAATATAGAATATATATATAGATATATATATATATATATTTAGATATTAGTATATATTATATATATATATATTATATATTAGATATATATTATATATATATATATATATTTATATATATATATCATATATATTATGTATATATATTATATATATTATATATATATATATTGTATATATTTATATATATTATGTATATATATATTATATATTATATATATATATATTATATATATTTTACATATATTATATATATATTATATATATTTTATATATATTTATATTTATATATATTTTATATATTTTTATATATAATTTATATATATTTTTATTTTATATATATTTTATATATAATATATATATATATATATATATATCTATATATATATATATATATTTTACATATATTTTTATATATATGTATAATTTATATATATTGTTATATATTTTATATTTTATGTTTATTTATATATATATATTTTATATATATTATTTATATATATATATTTTATATATATTTATATATATATATATTTTATATATATTTATATATATATATTTTACATATATTTATATATGATATTTTATATATATTTATATATATATATTTTATATATATTTACATATATGTATATGATATATATTTATATATATATTATATATATATATATATATATATATTAGATATATATTATATATATATATATTATATATTTAGAGATATATATTATAATTAATATAATTATATATATTATATTATATATATCATATATATTATGTATATATATTATATATATTATAATATAATTATTGTATTATTTTATATATATTTATATATATATTATATATTATATATATATATATTATATATATTTTACATATATTATATATATATATATTATATATATTTTATATATATTTATATTTATATATATTTTATATATATTTATTATATTTTATATATTTTTATATATAATTTATATATATTTTATATATTTATATATATTTTATATATTATATATATATATATATTATATATATATATATATATATATTTTACATATATTTTTATATATATGTATAATTATATATATTTATATTATTTTATATTTTATGTTTATTTATATATATATATTTTATATATATTTATTTATATATATATTTTATATATATTTATATATATATTTTATATATATTTATATATTATATATATTTACATATATTTATATATGTATATTTATATATATTTATATATATATATTTTATATATATTTACATATATGTATATGATATATATTATTTATATATATATATCTATATTTTATATTATTTTTATATATTATCTATATTTTATAATATTTATAGATATAATTTTTATATATATTTTTATATATATTTATTATATATATTTATATATATATAATTTTATATATGTTTATATATATTATATTTTATATATATTTATATATATATATATTATTTATATATATATATATCTTATATATATTTATATTTATATATATATATTTATATATATATATATATACAGGGTGTACGTACATAAAGTCAGGATCTATTTTTGTGAAGCACTTGAAAATTATATGGAATTCAATCATAAAATGATAAAGTGGTAACATTTATTAAATAATTAAGAGTATGATTCGACGTGACGCCCGTCAGTATCCCTGCACAGCTCAAATCGTTTAGCAGCATTTCTAAACACATTCTGGAGCATTTGCGGGGTTATGTCGTCTATCAACATGATGGTGCTCCTTGTCACTATGCCAAAATTGTTCAGAATTATCTAAATGGACGTTTTCCAAATCGCTGGATCGGACGCGGAAGCAACAGACCTTGGCCAGCGAGATCACCAGATTTAACCCATTTAGGTTACTTTGCATGGGGCTTTATCAAATCGCACGTCTATCAGACGAAGATTACGAGTCTTGAAAACTTAAGTACACGTATACGAACTGCTGCAGATAACATAACCCCGCAAATGCTCCAGAATGTGTTTAGAAATGCTGCGGAACGAATTGAGCTGTGCAGGTATACTGATGGGCGTCACTTCGAATCCTACTCTTAATTATTTAATAAATGTTACCACTTTATCATTTTATGATAGAATTCCATATAATTTCCAAGTGCTTCACAAAAATAGATCCTGACATTATGTACACCCTGTATATACATTATATATATTTATTTATATATATATATTTTATATATTTATATATATATATTTTATAAATATTTATATATATATATATTTTATTATATTTATATATATTTTATATTTATTTATATATATATATTATATATATATATTTTATATATACTTATATGTATATACATATTTTGTATATATTGATGTATATATATATTTTTACATATATTTATATGTATATATATATATATTTTATATATGTTTATAAGTATATATTATACATTTTATATGTATATATTATATATTTTATATATATATATTATATACTTTATATTTATATATATATTATGTATTTTACATATATATATTTTATATATTATATTTTTTGTATATATATTTTATATATATATATATATATATTTATATATACATATATATATTATATATTTTATATATATATTATATATATTATATATTTTATATATATATATATTTTGTTTTTCAAATCCATCAGAAAACGTGGAGACATAGATTCATTTGTCCTTCCTTCGAGAGGTCAGGTTTAGTGTGGTCACACACCTTGTGAAAAAAAGGAAAAAGGGTGAGTCGAATTACAGACAGATAAGTATTATAAATACTCTTCTTTTACAGATCTTTTGTCGGTAGCTTAATTCTATATTGATTTAGTATAAATTTGTGTTACAAGAACCTGTTTCTGCGTTTCAAAAATGCGGTAGACCTACGTTGTAATTTATCAATTTCCAAACGCTCGTTTTTTGTTTTTTGTTTTTTGTTGTTTAACTAGTTAAAAGCATGGCACCCCCGTCAAGTACTTGCAGTCGCTGTGAAGGGAAATTTGCCGCTTACGCGTTTACAATGGCTAATAATAATGAACAGTTAGTTTGCAGGTGGTGTTCAAGCATGGAAGTGCTGAGGAACGAGTTAGAACGTGAGAAGGAGGAGGCCAGAGCGAAGCTTGAAGAAAACGTGATGCTCCTGACGCCAAAATTAGAATCGCTTGAGACTCCACTTGCGACCCCTCCTGCTTCTGTTTCTACTAATAATATAAATAGTATTAATAGTCCTCTCTCTTCCTCTAGTTCCCCCTGCTTCGTTCGATTGCGTAATGGAGCCCCATTGAGAAAACCTAAGACATGTCTACCAGTAACAACAAACAATAAGTTCTCTGTTTTAAGTTTCGATGATGCTGATGAACCGCAAATACGGCTCGTTGGGGAGTCCCTTGTTCGAGGGCAGCTCGATGAATTCTGTGGGAGAAACCCTCGTTGTAGGCGCCGTTACTGCCACCCTGGTGCAAGGGTGGAGGATATAACTAATAGTGTTGACCAATTTACAGACGGTACCTCCGAGGACACGTATTTTATTCATGTCGGTACTAATAACGTTTTAAATTCTAGATCGGATGAACTGCTGGCAAGGTACAGGGACTTACTAGAGCGATTAAAGGAAAAAACTAATAAGATTGTTTTATCAGGTATACTTCTTTGAATTATTCAACGTAACGATTTCTACAGCAAGGCGACCTATATTAACAATAACCTAAAGTCTCTTTGCCAACAGGAAGGAGTGCATTTTGCAAATTTTTGGAACAGTTTCTACGGCAGGAGGGACTTGTTCCTCGGAGATGGACTTCATCTTAATGACGTTGGAGCTGCGCTGTTAGGAAAACTATTTCATAATACTGTCTCTTCTTTTCAGGCTGCCGTAACTTGAACGGTCCCAGCGTAAATTCCACAAATTTCCCCTGCGCTCGCGAAGGCGTCGCAATTACAAACAATTTGAAGGTTCTGTCTTTAAATGCTCGTAGCGTATTAAATAAAATAACGATTTTTTTTTCTTTAATTGCTTGTAAAGACTATGATATATTTGCGATAAAAGAATCGTGGCTTAGCACTGAAACTCGTGACATTGTAGGGGAGTATCAAATTAAAGGTTATAGACATTTTGTTAAAAATAAAATAGGTAGGCGATGAGGCGGTTGTATATCAAAGATAATATAGCGAGCTGTATAGAAATAAAGCACACAGCTCAACACAAGTGTTCTTGGATACAGGGAGGCAGCATCTTGGGTTAAGGGATACTCTCTGTCCTTACACACCCCATTTAAAGAGATTCCTCTGCCGAGCGGTGCCCCCCATAGTACTGTGAGGTATTGAAAAACTCATGATCTTCACTTGCCCCAAAAACACCTTGAAATGGGAGACCCAAAATGGGTACACACACATTTCTACATTACTGTACAGTCTTTAGAGCTACACCTACACTTTTCCTCCTAAGTATATATATTGTAATGTATATGATGGAAATTTTGACTTGGTCCGTAATCGATATGGACCGAGACTTATATTTGGTTGGCAAGGTACTAGTATTGATGGATACCGTAATGAAATTGACTGGATTCTTTGGATCTGATATATTTGCATGTCGGTTATAAATTGATAAAGAGTGTAACATATTTGTGGACAGTAGAGATTCAGAAATCCAGAGATTCTATCTTTAGTTTTAAATCGATAATTAATTAGTTTCAAATTGATAATTATTTAGTTTTGTAAAAATTGGTAGTTGCCAAAGTACAGCCAGTTCTTACATAAATTTCTTATGTTCTTGTTTTTCGGAACCGACGTAAAATTGTAGGTCCCCTTCGCTACCCCGAAGGACATACACAATGCACAATTACGAACACCGTTAGGTAGACCAGCCATGAGTGGATCCTAGGGTCTTTGCTGGTCTGAAACTTATAAACATTTATATATATTATAATTATTTATATATATATATTATATATTTTATATATATATACATATATATATTATATATTTTATATATATATATATATATATATATATATATATATTTTATATATACAGTATATATATTTTTTTATATATATATATATTATATATTTTATATATATATAAATATATTATATATATATATATATATATATATATATATATATTATATATATATATATATTATATGTTTTATATATATTTTGCGTATAGTATGTCAGGGAAAGATTTAACAAGCGTAGAGCAGGAAAAAGATTTAGGAGTTATAGTCACTGGTGATTTAAAAGTAGCGAAACAAAGTACAGCAGCGTCAATAAGGCGAACAAAGTGTTAGGTTTTATAGCTCGAAATTTTGAGTACAAATCGCGCGATATTATAGTGCCACTTTATAAATCATTAGTTAGACCCCATTTGGAGTACGCTGTCCAATTTTGGAATCCGTATATGCGCAAAGATATAGACAAAATCGAAAGAGTTCAAGACGAGCAACTAAGATGATTCCGTCGCTTAGGTCAAAGTCGTACGAGGATAGGCTTAAGGAGTTAAAATTGACAACACTCGAGACCAGGAGTTTAAGGGTGATCTAATCCAGGTTTTCAAATTATGAATGGGTTCGATAACGTAGATAGAGATAGCTTTTTCGAAATATCTCAATATAATAGGACTAGAAATAACGGGTAAGTTGACAAGTAGAAGGTTCGAGACAGCAGTTGCGAAAAACTTTTTTACGCATAGAATAGTAAATAGCTGGAATAGTTTGCCGGTAGAAGTAATTAGTAGCACGTCTATAAACATGTTTTAAAAATCGATTAGACGCATATGTTGATAGAAAGGGTATAGTTTAAGGTAGTAAAATTAAGGCTTTCTGGGATAGATCCCACAGCTCAACACAAGTGTTGTGGGATATAGGAGGGCAGCGTCTTGGGTTAGGGGATACTCTCTGTCCTTACACACCCCATTTAAAGAGATTCCTCTGCCGAGCGGTGCCCCCCATAGTACTGTGAGGTATTGAAAAACTCATGATCTTCACTTGCCCCACAAACACCTTTAAATGGGAGACCAAAATGGGTGCACACACATTTCTACATTACTGTACAGTCTTTACAGCCACACCTACTCTTTTTCTCGTAAGTGTATATATTGTAATGTATATGATTGTAAATTTTGACTTGGTCCGCTATCGATATGGACAGTGACTTGATGGATATCGTAATGAAATTGACTGGATTCTTTGGATCCGATATATTTGCATGTCCTTTATAAATAGATATAGAGTGTAACATATTTGTGGACAGTAGTCTATTATGACTTGATCCTCTGGATCAGAGATTCTATCTTTAGTTTTAAATCGATAATTAATTAGTTTTAAATTGATAATTATTTAGTTTCGTAAAAATTGGTCGTTGCTAATTTACCGGCAGTTTTTACATAAATTTCTTATGTTCTTGTGGTTCGGAATCCACGTAAAATTGTAGGTCCCCTCCGCCACCACGGAGGACATACACAATACACGAACACAGTTAGGTAGACCAGCCATGAGTGGATCCTAGGGTCTTTGTTGGTCTGAAACATTATAAACATTACATTATAAACATATATATATTTACATATTTTTATATATTTTTTATATATTTATATATTTTATATATATATATATATTATATATTTATATATATATATATATTATATTATCTTATATATTATATATATATTATATATTATATATATATATATATATATATATATATATATATATTATACAGTTTATATATATATATTTTATGTATATATATATATTATATATTTTATATATTATAATATATAATTTATATACATACATATATATATATATGAAATATATATATATATTATGAATTTTATATATATTGTGAAATATTATTATATTTTATATATATTTTATATATTTTATACATATATACATATTTTATATATATGTATATTTTATATATTTTATATATTTTTTATATATATTCATATATTTTATATATATATATATATTTTATATATATATATTAAAATATATATATTATATATAATATATATATATATAAAATATATAAAATATATAATATATACATAAATATATAAAATATATATAAAATATATATACAAATATAAAAAATATATATACAAATATATAAATATATTATAAAAATATATAAAATTTATATAAAATATATAAATATATATTAAATTAAAAAAAAAAACATATAAAATATATAAATATATATATAAAATATATAAAATATATATATAAATATATAAAATACACATATATATAAAATATGGATATATATGTATAAAATATAATATATATATAATATATATATATAATATATGTTTTATATAATATATATATATAATATATTTTATTATATATATATATTTTATATAATATATATAAAACATATATATATAATATATATATATTATATATTTTATATATATATATATTATATATTTTACACTATATTATTATATATTTTATATATATATATATATTATATATTTTCTATATATATATATATTTTATATATATATATTTTATATATTTTATATATATATTTTATATATTTTATATATATATATTTTATATATTATATATATATATATATATATATATATATATTAGTGATGTAGGTCACATCCGCATCCGCATCCGCATCCGCGGAACATCCGCACATTTCCTCGTATCCGCATCCGTGTCCGCATCCGCACTTTGGACTGCGGATGTCGTGCGAATGTGGACCGTTGAGATAAAACGTCATTAATAAGCGGAAATTATCAAATTCTACTATATTAATAGAACTAGTTCATTGTGCGCAAAAGTGATGCAAGCGACAAGACGAGAGGCTGTTCTTGTATGAAGTTACTCTCTTGCAACCTACTTAGATCCACGTTACAAAGCTAAGTTATTTTCACCTAGTACATTAGAACGAGTTAAATCATCACTTGGCAAAGCAGTTGAAGAGCTTCAATCTCTTGAATCTGTCGCTTCGCCACCCACCAAAAGAATAAAAGTTTCAGTGACAGAACCAACACCTTCAACAAGCAAATCTATCACAGAATCTGTCTCTCAGTTTCTTGAGTCAAGCAGCAATGACGAGACCTACGCGATGTCCAAAGATGTAGTAAAAATGATCGAGAGCTATCACCAAGAAAAACGCTGGCTGCATGTGACAATCCTATTAGTTGGTGGAAAAATACGCAGAATATCTATCCATACTTGAGTAAACTTGCAAGGAAACATTTAGCCTGTCCTCCAACAAACGTACCAAGCGAGAGATTATTTAGCAGTGCTGGATTAATATATGATGAAAAGAGAAACAGGCTGGCAGCAGAAAAGGCAGAAAAATTAATGTTCCTTAAGCATAACCTTCCTATAATTAAGTTTGAACATTAAACGATGAACATCTTAGTTTACTTTATTTTAATTACTCATTTATAAATATGCTTAATAAAACTTTAAACTTAATATAAATAGTTATCAAGCTAATTAAAGATCTCTTTCTATAAGGGTGGAGGTTGGGGAAAGAGGTCGGTGGGGTGCATTTGAGTTGGGTTCACGTCCCGCATCCTGGTAACACAATTATGGTTCTAATTGTGGCTGAAACTCAACAAAATATAACGAATTTATTTGCAGACGAATTCACTAATTGATTTCTATATTAGTTAGATGCTTGATATTATTTTATATGTTCAGAGAAAAGTACAGCAATTATTGTACAATTAATCAATTATATTACATTATAGCTACAGCTCTCTCCATATAATAACTTATTATATACGTTAAACACAACAAATCTCGAATATATCCTAAAAAATAACGAAAATGTAGACATCCGCATCCGCATCCGCGGATGTTGAAATCAAACATCCTCATCCGCATCCGCGGATGTGAAAAAAATGACATCCGCTACATCACTAATATATATATATATATATGAAAATTATTTCACGAAAGTAACATGTGAAAAATATTTATGATGAATAAAACCACGAAGGAAAGGAAACAGAGAATGGTGCTCTAGCGCTTTCGTCTAATGACATCCTCAGGAACACTGATGTACATAAAGAGTTACAGCCTATATATAGGTTACAGAAAAAAAAATAATATATATATACAATAAACGGAGAAACAAAAAGGATTGTGGGAGGGGCACACAAATTTATAAGGAAAAACTATCGATTTTTAGCACAAGATTAAATGAATTGTTTCCAACCAATGTTATAGATAAAAAAAATGCAAATTTATACTGGAAATCTGCCCGGGTTTTAGCACTCTGCTCTTTTTGTATTTAAAAATTGAAAAATTATCGATTTTTAGCACAAGATTAAATGACTTGTTTCCAACCAATGCTATAGATAAAAAAAATATATATATACAATATCTACAAATACATATACAATTCAGGCATTATCTATAAAATTGGTTGTAAACAATGTGATTCCTTTTACGTAGGTCAGACGGGAAACGATTTGCACACACGTATAAAACAGCATCAATATTCCGTTAGAACAGGACAGTTGTCCAGTGCCCTTTTTGTCCATTTGTCAGAGTTATCCCACTGTATTGATTGGAATAATGCTTCAGTTTTATTTCACTCTAACAACATTGTTAATAGAAATATTCTTGAGTCTGCCATTATCCAACTTACAAATAACTTTAACATAAGCAAGGGTCCTTTTCAACTCGATCCTGTTGTTTTTAATTCCTTCAGAACAGATTTAGATAAGAAAGGTAGAACGCTAAATCTTTGGTAAACTTGTATGCCACCCTAATAACTTTTATTTTTCAATTTTTATATACAAAAAGGGCAGAGTGGTAAAACCCAGGCAGATTTCCAGTATAAATTTGCATATATATTTTTTTTATCTATAACATTGGTTGGAAACAATTCATTTAATCTTGTGCTAAAAATCGATAATTTTTCAATTTTTATATATAAAAAGAGCAGAGTGCTAAAACCAGGGCAGATTTCCAGTATAAATTTGTATGTTTTTTATCTATAACATTGGTTGGAAACATTTCATTTAATCTTGTGCTAAAAATCGATAGTTTTTCCTTATAAATTTGTGTGCCCCGCCCACAATCCTTTTTGTTTCTCCGTTTATTATATATATATATATATATTTTTTTTTTCTGTAACCTATATATAGGCTGTAACTCTTTATGTACTTCAGTGTTCCTGAGGATGTCATTAGACGAAAGCGCTTGAGCACCATTCTGTGTTTCCTTTCCTTCGTAGTTTTATTCATCATAAATATTTTTCACGTGTTACTTTCGTGAAATAATTTTCATATAATGAACACCACGCGTTCCTTCGGCTTGCTGTTCCCTCTCTTGTCTCCGTTTGTGTCCGTGTTTTCTTCTACATTAATGAAGGGCATGCAATTCGTATCCGACGAAAGTTTCTTACTAATTGTCTAGAGGAGCAAGTTCTTCCCAAATCCCTGCTTCCGATTCGCCTCAGACAAATTGACGACCATCCGTTCAACAACTTCAGCAGATTAATTTTAAAGAAACATATTGAAGTCACCAGACAAAATGAGTGGTCCGCCTTCAAAAATTTAGACATCGCCAAACATAATTTTGTAACCGTTATTCCCCAACCGTGGATCCAACCTTTGTTTGATGAAATTTACAACGAGTTGCGTCGGAGAACTTCTTCACTTCGTAACATTTTGGATCGAAAAATTAAAAGTCTCATTCGAAATAGTCAGTGGAGTAAAAAAGCAAGCTCAAAGTGTGTTTTGAACCTTTCTTCGAAAAACATTAGTGAAGATGCAAAAAGTGCCCTTGGATATGGTATGTCCTTTTTTATTGTTAAAAAACCTTCGGCTTTACAAATTTGTTAGTCTCGCTTGTTTTGAAAAACAGTGTAATCTCCCTCAGTATTTGTTTAACATAGTTAAAGGCCTTGCTTATAGTGCGGCGAATAGTAATTACGAAGATAACTTTCCTAAACGTTTTCGCAATAGCCTCTCACAATTAGAAAAAGATGGGGAGCTCCATATTACAAAAGCAGACAAGGCTAACACTATTGTTATTATGGACAAAGTGGACTACATCAGAAAGATGAACGAGCTTCTCCAGGACCCCGCCACATACAGCAAACTTAGGAAGAACCCGCAGGATGACGTCATCAAATCATTTAATAGTGGCTTGAAACGCATTCTCAAAGATCATAAGGACTTAATTCCGCTTTTCATGTCCACTTCACCTTCTCTGCACTACCTTTACGGTCTTATTAAAACCCACAAACCTGGCAACCCTATGCGCCCTATTATTAGCTCGGTGGGCTCTATTACTTATAAACTCTCCAAATGGCTTGTCAAAGTCTTGTCCCCCATTATCGGAACTATCTCTGATTCACATGTAAAAAATTCCATGGATCTTACTGAAAAATTGAATAATGCACGTACTGTAACTAACGATAGATTGATTAGTTTTGACGTTTGTTCATTGTTTACAAAAGTGCCGATTGACGATATGCTTGACTTTCTCTCCCAAGAATTACATAAGTATGACCTGCCACTACCTTCACACATTGTCTTGGAACTTATTAAGCTTTGCATCAAAGACTGTAAATTCACTTTCAATAACGAGTATTATCAACAAGTTTTTGGGATGGCCATGGGCAACCCCTTGTCGCCCCTCCTCTCCAATATTTATATGGAGTTTTTCGAAATTACTTACATTCCGAGAATCCTGGTGGTTGGCATCCCTTCTCCATTAAGTTTACTTTAGAAGTGGAACAAGACAATTCAATCCCATTTTTGGATGTGCGTGTACATAGGGAAAGCCCAGGTTTTAAGTTTAGTATCTATAGGAAAAAAACAAACAATTTGTCCTACGTACACTTTTACTCGGGAGATGACACCCCCACTAAGAAGGCCATTTTTTCTTCAATGTTTCTCCGCGCCCTTAGTATCGCCAGTCAGGAATACATC